>JANTPZ010099825.1:0-19780 GCA_025593235.1 Vachellia pachyceras
AATTTTAGGCAGGGGGTTGGGCTCACCCACAAGCCAAGGGCAGGGCGAAATCTCCCTTCCTCTTAGGTCATACCAATGTCGGGCAGGGCGAGCCGTCAATTACCCTCAGGCGTTTACCTAAGCACCCAGGAGCTAGGATGCCTCCCCAAGCGCCGCGGTGGGGGATCGAACCTCCTCCCACTTGGTGAGAAGGCACGACCCTGACCACTCCAACCCACGGACGATGGGTGTCTATCTCATTTTTATGCAGGTTGTAGAAATTAGTTTGTTTTTGTAATAGGTCAGTGTGAAAAAAGGCCCAATGGGCCTGCTGGACAGTGATGTTCAGCATTGATTCAGTGGAAATAGTTTGCTATATATGTGTACCCAAGATGAAAACATGGTAGCTGATTATTACCTTTGAATGAAATGAGATCATTATTCAGTGAATACTGCTCTTCATGGTAGCTGCGATCCATTGTTTTTTTTATTTGGTGTGGATAGGGCCAATATCAAAAAAGGCTACCCATCCTCAAAGAAAACCATACAACACAAAATAAAGAGGGAGGAAAGAGGCCAACTAGAAAGAAGTGGCTTCTTTTAACAACCTAAAACAGATTGGGCCACGGCGGAGAACCAAGAATTATTAATCCAGAATCAAGACGCACTCTTGAAAATTGCATTCCGCTTGCAGGGATCCAAGACTGAAAATAAGGATATCATTAATCGAAGACCCAGATGCTTCGTTCTTTCTTCACGGCCACGAGCACCACACCTGGGATCGGCTTGATACACAGAGTCCTTGACGTCTTCCTGCTCCTCAACGCGATAGTCACTCGGAGAAAGAATGACCGAAAAAAAGGAGGTGGGGACGATGCCGGAACTCATGAGAAGATTGTGTTGTGCGGTCGACTACAATGTGAGATCGTGCGGTGAGAGACAAAACTCGCAAGCGATGATTCAGAGCACTTGTAGCTGTCTTCTCGGTGTGGGATGACGCTCTTCACTATCCAACTCGTGGACGTCGCCGGTGATCGGAAGACTGCAGAGGAGACAGTGATAGAGAGAAAAGAAAAAAAAGGAAAAGAGATCGCCTTATCGTCATGGTGAAAAAGAAAAATGGTGTTGATATAGCCAATCAGGAGTCCAAGAACTGGAGCAAGAAGCCCAGTACCTAGTTGGAGATTAACAATAGCACTGGAAAGATCTGGGTTTTGAGTATTCAGAGTAAAGTGGTGCAATGCCCCCTGACTAGCCGAAGCAACGACATTTTAAAGCAATGGCTGCGATTTTCTTTTGATTCCTTGAACTGCGCTATTCATTGGCGGACCTTGGTGAGCGGGTGCAGCCGCACCTGACTTCCCAAAAAATTAGGTATATATTAGTACTATGTGATTTATTTGCACCCACTCATTTGTTAATTTTGAACCCACTCAATTTTTACTCAAATTCTTTTCAAAATATATTGAGAATAAGTCTCACTTATCTACAACCCACTATTAAAAAATAGCTTGCACCCCTAAGGTCCTGGATTCGGCGCTATTGAATCTGAAGACGACACTGTAAAAGTTTTGGGGCCACCTGAGGCTCAACTTGATTGTGAAGGGCTCAAGTCTAGGGTAATAATTTCTAGCCTCTTGGCGTTAGAAGATTTTGCCTTCGTCCTGCGGCACAATGACGCTGGGCGAGACCAAATCTTTCATTCTGCAGAGAGATAATGGGTCGTCGGCGATATATAAAGCAGTCACAGACGTCTTATCGGCAACAAGAAGAGGTTCAAGACTGGCCGGAACAGGTGGTTCTTTACCAAGCTTAGGTTATAAGTTTTGTTCTTGAAAAAAACACAACTTCATTTCATACTTCGTTTTCTTCTCTACTGGTTTTGTTGAAGGGAATTCAGATAGAGATTACAAGGCTATTGTTATCTAATTATTTTTTTTGATGGGTCTAAATGAGACCAACCAGAAGCCATATCCTGTTTTTTTCCTCCCCTTCCAATGATGCGAATGGAATGTTTGTGGAGAACAAGGCATAAAGGATAATGGTTGACATTGCAGTTGAAAACCCACTGATGGTATAGCGATTGTAGCCAAGGCAGGTGATGTGGCAGAGAGGCAGGGGAGAAGAGGATCTACCCTTAAATGCACTCATTGCTATAAGAACACAATAAAGAAAGGAACAGCAACAAAAGTTGCAGAGGCAGGGGAGAAGAGATCCACCTTTGAATGCACTCATTGCCCCAAGGAAGGCATAGCAAAAAAGGTTGTAGAGGCAGGGGGAGAAGAGGATCCACTCTTAAATGCACTCATTGCCACAAGAACACAAGGAAGTCACAACAAAAATTGTGGCACTTAATCGAATAAAGGGAAAAGAACCCAAGAATTAAAGCAATGCAAAGGAAATGACTACAGGTCAAGTAGAGAAAGCAAAAGAAGTTGCTGCATCAGAGGAAAAACCTACCGGAGAAACTCTTAAGACTGTTGATGAATCACAGAAAGAAAATGACTTTACATGGAGGCGAATGGGGAAGCCGATGATGGAAGCAAGACACTACCAAGTCAAAAGGAGGAGATGGGTATGAAGATTGATGAAGAAAGAGTTGAGAATGGGAAAATCAATCAGATTTGCACAGCGAAGCCCCTCAATGGTACTCATCAGCAACCCACCCTGTGACTTGCTAAAATGCACTCTACTTTACTAATGTGTAGATGTAGTTGTAGTAGCAACAAACCGAACAAACAAATGACGCTGGCAACAACAACAATAATGAAAAGCAGTTAGTAAGATTGTACAAAATAGGTTACTTTGCAAGTTGAATGCTTTGAATTTGTATGAGCCTCAGCTTAAGGGGGAGTGTAGAAATTAGTTTGTTTTTGTAATAGGTCAGCATGAAAAAAGGCCCAATGGGCCTGTTGGACTATGATGTTCAACATTGGTTCAGTGGAAATAGTTTGCTATATATGTGTACCCAAGATGAAAACATGGTAGCTGATTATTGCCTTTGAATGAAATGAGATCATTATTCAGTGAATAACTCTTCACAGGTGAATTTTCCTTGTTGTTTATGAAAATTCGGGTACCAATAATTCCCTTCTCATTCTAATTCTTAATCGGACATATATGATTAAAAATTATAAATACATAGAAATGTGCAGGGCTATGGGCTATTGATTAAGAAAATGCATGGGCGTCATAATGGGCTTTCGGCCTAATATATACTATAGAGCTCTTTTTCCCCAAAAAAAATAAGAAGAATCACATTTTATAAGTTCTAATGGTAGGGCCAATGAGAGTTGGCACAGATGGTAAGGAACAAGCTCAATTCCCACAATGAGGTGAGTTTGATTCCCTCTGCTATTGTGAGGGCTCCTTTGGTAGGCGATCTCGTAAGTCCTTTGTAAGTGCTCAAAGAGCCCTGGGGCCGTGCCCTGGCCTTAGTGGGGGACCGGTGCCGAATCCACCTAAACTTATATGTACCAAAAAAAAAAAGTTCTAACGGTAGGAATTAATCTCTCAATGTAGTAAAGTAAGATTTGAATTATACTGAAAATGATGTCCACAATTAATGTTCAACAGTAATTCAAACAAGTTTATCTCCCATTGAATGGTACACATGCTTATAAAAAAAGGGAAAAAGTTAAAATATTAAGTTTAGCATAAATAACCAGTTTCTCATTGGCTAAGGTTTAAATTCACGAGGGAGAATTACGTATGCTTATAAAAAAAGAAGAAAACTAAGTAGAAATTAGAAAAAAGTGAGTTTTGTCTCGACTTGTGTGCAACATGAAAAAAGTGGAAAATAAGTGTTCCCAACCAAACTGATATAGGAATTCCATATAATTTTTCCCATAATAATATAATATAATATATCATTGTAGTGAGGAAGAAAGAGGGTGGCTTACAAGTAGATGAATTTTTTTTATACAAAAGGAGAGCTCAAAGGCTCAAAAGAAAGGAAGGACTACACAAAATGGGGATATAATCCCAGGCGATCTTTCGCACACAACTCCTGAAGATGGTGCGGGCACGAGTTGTAAATTCTTGAGGTGGAGATACCCTCGTCAGCCAAAGCGTCAGCCAAAAGATTCTGCTCCCTCAGAATATATTGAATGATAACATTCCACTCCTTAGCCATAAGTTCTTTAAAATATGCAAATAACAAATCATTGTTATCAGAATCAGTTTCTAAATTAAGCATGTCCACTAGTAACTTAACATCTGATTCGATGATAACTTCCCTGAAACCATATTCTTAAGCAGTCAGAAAGCCTCTGTAGATGGCCCATTCCTCAGCTGTACTAGGGTCACTTAGGCCAAGAATTTTGGTGAATCCCATAATCCAAGAGCCCAAGTGGTCTCTAATAAGTCCCCCACATCCAGCCATCATAGAAGATCGGTTAACAGCTCCATCAACGTTAACTTTAACCATACCTCTATCGGGAGGACTCCACTGATTAGGCTGACTATTGAGGATAGAAGTCCGTAGCTGCAAAACGTCATCCTTCTGAGTGAAAGACTTCCAAGCAGCAATGATTGCATTATAAGGATCAATAGGTTTAATGAAGTGCTCGTCAAAGATATCTTTGTTCCTCCAAGTCCACAAAAGCCAGCAAGCACTTCCCCAAAAAAGATCCTAGTTACCAATAGAAACTGCTCCCATGTCCCTTTTCATATTCATAGCAATCCAATTCCGCAAAGAACAATAGAAGAAACTTGTAGCAAGAGATGGTTGAACAACTTTAGACCAAAGTTCCTTTGCATACCGGTAGTCCCGAAGAATATGTAAAATATTTTCATCTCCCTGATGACAAAAGGTGCACAAAGGTGATACACTTGACCAGGAGCTTCTCCAAGCATTAGTAGGAAGCCTATTATGGAAGACCTTCCATAGAAAGATCCTAATTCTTTCAGCTCCTCTCTACTTCCATATTTTCTTATACATAGAGTTATACATATTAGGAGGCTCAGGTTCAACAGCAAAGTAAGCACTCTTTACCGTGAATTTTCCAGAAGAGGGCCCCCAGACCATAACATTGTTGCCCGCATCTGGTCTTGGAGGAATCGAATTGGTTAATTTTAATATCACCTCCCTATTGACTAGATCTTCCAATCGTCGATAGTCCCATGAACCGTTAATGACCCAATCTACCACTAAGGAGTTTTCTTCTTCTTGTGATAACGATTTAGAACACATATCTTTAATCGCCTTCTGAGGAATTAACCAGAGAGAAAAACTTCACTATGCTCCATTCTTTACTTGCCATTTAGTACCATTCTCAACTAAAATATGCTGGGCACAACTAAAATCACCAGGTTGAACATTCAAAAGACTTTGTTCACTTCGAAACATATATTTACTCTGTAAGACTTCAGCCCATAATCCATGCGCTCCTTGAATAAGATTCCATGCCAATTTAGCCCCAAAGGCATGGTTCATGGAATGCAACTTCCTAAACCCAAGCCTTCCATGGGATTTAGGAAGATTGATAATCTCCCAACGCACAGGGTGGAATCCCCTTCTCTTATCAGTGCCCCATATAAAATTACGCTGAATCCTTTAAACCTCATTACAAATCGCCAAAGGCACCTTAGCCACTTGCATTGGAAAGAGGGGGCAAGAACTAAGAACATAGTTGGCTAGAGTGACTCTACCATCAAATGATTGATAGATCAACAAGTACCATAAGCTGCAAAGTTTGAACATGTCCAAATTATTCCGAGTCCAATGTAATTTCTTGGCTCTTCATACTTCAACTGAATTAGGATCCTTAAACGGAAAAAAGCTATACTTCTATGAAATATTCCATCTGTAGAATCTTAATAACATAGGAAAGTAGGAAACTAATAAAAAAAAAGAACGTACTCTCCGTAACAATTAAAAATCAATAAATTATACTTGTAATTGTGTTTGTGGATATACAAGAAAGAATAATCCCACTTGAATTGTTCAGACTCATTTATATCATATATCCCATCAATAATTGGTCTAACTTTTAATTAGTATACTTAGATTCATGCATGAGGCAATTTGCTTTTATGACTGATGCACAGAAAATTTCTTAAATTTAAAAAAGTTACAATAAATCATTCAAATCTTGAGGTTATGCAAAAAAAAACTCTATGCCATTAAATAATTAATAATTTTTCTTAAGAAATTATAATTTCAATAATTTTTTCCATTAAGGAAAAATTATATCAAGTTTAAAGTTTCAAGGCAATTTCATGTCGTATTAATATATCCCAAAGAATTTAATACTCAAGAATGACTAGTTATTGGAACAACTCAATTTATAAACTCAGTGTTGTAAAAACACGTTCATATAAGTATAAGCAAATCAACTTTTATATATTTACCTCATATACTGTAAAATATGTTCAAAAAATATCTCTTATCACTATTTCTAACGGGTCATGTAAAAGTTTAACCGATAAATATCGAATTTCTTAGATCTATTAAAAAATTAAATAACTTTTGAGACGTGTTGGATATTTTTCCTTTTTGAGTTTAACAATGGAACCCACCAAGCATTTGACCAATCATATGTTCCAAGACTGAGTTCTAAAACCAGAGAAGCTTTGCCAGCTAATTAGCCGCCTTGATAAGTTTACAACTATACGCGGTCCCTCGTTTCTACACGCATCGTTCTTCCTATTTCATTTACTTGCCAACCAAGTTCCTAATCCTCGCAACTCTACACATCACCTCACTTCCTCTCTCTCTATATATACACACATACACACACACACACACACACAGAGACAGCTTTGGATTTCGCAGTTTGCTATTTCAGTCTGACAGTAATAACCAAGCAATCACCAGCGTATATGAACAAGAACAGCAACAACCGGTCTCTTCTAAGCCGCCTGAGGAGGGTGGTGAATAAGGTTAGATCCCTCCTCAGTTCCTCCGTCCTCAGCCGCACCTGGCACATTGCCTCCGTCATCCGCCATGCCTCCTCTCTTCCCCGATGCCGCCTCAGCTTCTCCGATCGCCTCCCATCTGGCTTGAACATGATCTGCAACTCCGACGACCGAGAGGTAATTAACAGCCCTGATGATCAGGCTTCGGGCCCTTCGCACAGGTTACTGAGGACAACGAGTTGCTCTTCCGATGACGACGATATCGATACGAGAGCGGAGACATTTATTAATAACTTCCGGCGTCAGCTTCAAATGGAGAGGCAGATCTCACTGCAGCTTCGATATTGCAGAACATATAGTTTTGAACTCTCTCAATGATTGGTTCATAATTCTTTTTAGTTTGATCCTCGCGGGTTCAGGATATATCAGTGGAAGATTTGTGTATACTTTGGTTTTTCCTTCTGGGTCTTCTGAGCTTTTCATGGAAGGACCTAATTCGTTTTTTATCCAATCAGGCGTGACGCGAAGAGATGATTAATTTTTCAATTTTTTTTATTCTTTTCTGGGTTGTATTGATCAAAACATGTAAAATTTCTATATCTCGGCCTATCTCTGTTTCTATTAGGAATAATGATCGGAGAATTTTTTTTTGGGTATTCATTGTTTATTATTTTTAAATCATTAGATGCTGTTAACTTATTTCATACGCATATGCAGAAGTTGTTTTTTCATTCAGATGCACGAGTGCGAGAGTGTCATTTAATTTGTTCAGCTTGTTTGTGTGATAATTATGAAAAATGATCCAAACTACTTCTGTATTGGATATATAATTTATTCGAAATAATATGGTGGAATGATAAGTATTATTATGTACAAATATTTGTCTGAAAATAATAGATTACTATTTGTCCCTATGAAATTAACCACATTTCCTTCCTTCCTTTTTTTCCTACTTGACTAAAGGTGTGTTTTGATTAATTTTAACAGAACTAAGGTTTTTACCAAATATATTTGATTACAAATTTATTCTAAACATGCATTAATACAAGAGTTAAAACTATGATTCGCTTGAAAGAATATCCAAATACTTACTAAAATTAATTATGTACCCAAAATAATGATTATCTCATATGCTCGTATACAAGTGTTTGTGGGGACTTACGAGATTATTGTGATTTTGTGTTCATGATTAATTATGACGTGTTCAGCATTAATTAGAAGAGAAGATTACTTCCCCAGTTATTTCTTCTCTCTCTTTTTTCCCTCTCGTCGGCCATTTCTCTCCCCTCTTTTTCTCTTCTTACAAATTTTTTTATATTAAGCAAAATGATATATTAATGCAAGTTTCAAAGTTACAGTAGAAAGAATAAAAGGAAAGAAACATTGCATAAAAACAAATTCATAGAAGATGAAATAAAAGAACCAGCTATGAATTTACAGCATGGCCCTGTAGGTTGGATAAGAAAGATAACTAATTGAGAATATCATTCTCATCAACACAACTCTTAAAAGTACTTATAACAAGATAAGGGGTGTGTTTGACAACAATTATAGAAAGAACAAACGCATCTTCAACAGTATTTTTCTGTAAAACAAGATAATTTACTTCACATATTTATCTTCACTTACGTAAAAGTATTTATCTACCGCGTTCCTAAACGAACTCAATAGATTTGTTTATGAATCTATAATTCCTTTCCATGCACGCTGACGCTTCAATTATAAGGCCTCCTTAAAAAAAGGAGAGACAAATCCTTAATAACCTTCAATATAATGTTGGTTCAAAGATTGAAGAGGGGGACTCATTTTAATGACTTCGATTTTGAAAAATTGAAGTGATTCCTAAGCTTTTTAATTAATTTTACCCTTATCTTCTATCTTACACGTTTTTCATTAAAATATCGATGCTCTTATAATCTTTAATATAAGATCGAGTTGACTAATTCGTTTGACTTATAAATTCATATATAATACAATGATAGACATGAATATTTCAATAGATTGTGAAGCACATACTATAATAGTCCATTATTTGTAGTTATAATTAGTCCATTGGGTCTTAAGCCCAATGAGACCATTTACTTGTAATACATAAGAACTACTCTGTTTGCAATACCTTCTCATTATTCAATACACAATAATATTCATTCATTCAATCACATTTCTCCAAATTATTCATCTCCTAAGTTATTCAACATGGTATGTTGTTTTCCTGGATGAGAAATGCTAAAGCCTAATGTGTTCTTAATTTTCCACCACGTATGGCCAAGAAGGAGACCTGTACCCGGCTGATCATCCACACACAGGGTCGTTCAGGGAGACTAAAGTCATGGCTTGGGTATTCGACGCATGGAGGTAGAGAGGATGTTAATAAAAACAAATCAGCCGTGGATAATGATGAAGAGCTGTCTTAGTCGTCCTTCCCCATCCCTTGTGAGGGGGTTGAGGTTCAAGAACAGCGTATGAGGCACCAAATTTTAGCGGAAGAGACAAAAGATGGTGGCCGAAACGAAGGATGAATTCTGATTTTCGAATAAGAAAAGTGGTCTTGAATATAAAAGGCACTGGATCGATGATGTGCAATGTTTTTCTGACGCGTTCGTGACAGAATTTCAGCACTTTTGTGTGTTCTTGGTTGATCTTCGAAGATAACGTGCCCTAGCTCTTTCGGCGACGCAGAGTTTACAAGAAAGGTTCTCGTGAACCTGATGACTAAAAAATTGAAGAAGAAGATCGTGCTGCGCCGTCAACCATGACTTCCACAATCACATGCGTCGCTGGCGAGAGACAGAACTCGCGGTTGTCTTACCGGTGAGCAAACGGATGCGAATAATTTAACATCAGCTCTTGAAGATGATGATCGGTCAGTGACATATGAAGAGCTACGACAAAGGCTTCATCGCAAGATTGAAGAGTTTCGGGCAAGTCGCAACTGTGGAAGTTCCAATAAAAAAGGAAAAGGAACTTGAAAAAAAATTCAAGAAGCAAAGAAAGATCCTAAGAGAGATGAGGTTATTGCAAAAAGCCAATCTTGGAATTGTCGGAGACTGAGTCACTGGAATCTTTGAGTTTTTACCATTGAAACTCTACTACTCCATGCCCGTTGCCTTGATGATTCACTTCATGTATTTTTGCAAGCACTTCTTGTGGAAGTCATTCCTAATGGTGTCATTGATGAATTGCTTGACTGTCTTAGTTTCACCTCTCTCTTGCTTCTTGAATATAAACAACTAGAAGCTTCAAGAAAATTACCAGGGTTCATGATGGCATCGCTTGACTGTTGTTTGGCAAGAAACTGCTTATCACTAAAGTTATCGTAGCAGGATTGGCTTAAGGAGGGTGATGAAGGACAAGTAGCAATGATGGGATAATGATCCAAGCAGCCGATCATCTCGCCAACCTGAAGATTTCAAACTCATCCTCAAAGTCTTGCTCTGTAACCCAATTCCAAGATTGGGAAGAATAAACAAAGCAAACAGGAAGTAACTGGTATGGATTTGACACTCAAACAGACTCTAGGAAGTCCTAATCCATATTATTCGAAAGTACTCAAAGAGAAATGGTAGCAAAAGAAGCGGTGAACAAGGCAATGGAAGCTCGAAGAGCTGAACTGATTGAGGCCTCTTGGTGTTGGATTCTAAGAGCTGCCAAAATTCTGAAGATACTGAAGTTCAGCTTTGAAAGGCAGAGAAAAATAATGCAATAGAAGCTTTTGAAGCAGCTCAGGCTTGGGGAGTTATCATGTATGGCATGCGAAAAGGCATAGTAAAAAGGGCTGTAGATGCAGGTGAAAAAAGGATCCACCTTTGAATGCACTCATTGGCACACGAAAGGCATAGCAACAAAAGCTGCAGAGGCAGGGGGAGAAGATGGTCTACTCTTAAATACACTCATTGCCCAAAGAAGTCACATCAACAAAGACTATAGAGGCAGGGGAGAAGTGGCATTTGATTGAATAAAGGGAAAAGTACCCAATAGTAATAGGAAAAGATATACAAATGAAATTGTGAAGCAAGTTAGGAGTTTTGTTAATTTGTATAATTTCAAACTTGAGGGAGAGTGTAGAAAATAGTCCATCATATATAATTGTAATTAGTCCATTGGGCCTTAAGCCCAATGAGCCCATTTGCTTGTAATACATAGGAATTACGCTCCTTGTAATTCCTCCTCATTATTCAATACACAATATTCATTCATTCAATAACATTTCTCCAAATTATTCATCTCCTAAGTTATTCAACAGGCTGTGAGGGATTGGGATCTGTGGGGACCCTTCTTCTTTATTGTTTTCTTGGGTCTTGTTCTTTCATGGTCCGCATCTGTCAAGAAGGTATTAATGCAGTTGCAGATACTCATTCTTATTTTTGGTGGCTCAAGATTGAGTAGTTTATATTTTAAAAGTTCATTTGCAGAGTTTATGAATTAATTAGTATTGGAAACTTGGGTATCTTCTATTAACTTTTCAATTGAGATTGTGAAACTAACATCATCTGCATTCCTGAGCTAATGCTGAGAACTTAGGGCTTCATTTATCTGCAGTCATAATATCTTGTGTTTAAAACATGTTATTTTAGCATTCAGACATCTCATGGTGACCCCCCCCCCACAAAATACGTGCTCCGGAACTTCTGATCAGAGTTCAGTTGATGCTTCTGATCAATTGCTGTCGATGATCTTTTTTTCTTGCTTACACATCGGTGTCCCAGGCTAGCCCCTTGTTAAGGGGAACTCAAGGGGCCCCAGAATAATCCTGATTCTCCCTTTGTGCGGCTTCCTCAAAGGAAAGATGGGCTTGCCTCTGGGGTGCTGCGTTCCACGTCTCGAATTCGAGATCTCTGTTTAAATTAGAACGACTACCTGCCAGTCTATCTAACCCCACGAGTTTACTGTGGATGATCTTTACTGATGTGTTTAGAAGGATTCGAATTCTACTCATTTTTTTTATTCATTTTATATCCGTGAATGGGTTTTTTCTTGTGCTGGACATGTCGTTCATCCTCAGAAAAGCTAAACCTCAAAACTCCATGTTTAATTAGCCAAAGCAGAGGCAAACATTAGTTTTGAACTTGAATATTAGAAGAAAGGCACAAAAGGATGTTAAATACATATAAAAACTGAAGAATTACCAAACACTCTGTGTGTGTGTGTGTGAGACCAATCGCCTTTGTAACCTACAGATATCAGAAGCGGTTAACTTACTTTCCTTTCCATACAGGAACATTCACTGAAGTCTCTGTTTAGGCTCTGGAGATCCATCATATGTTTGTGTAGTTGGTGATATTGTTATTTGAGGAAGCATTTTTTTTTATTACAATTAGTGTACAGTAACCAGCTGCATGAGCTCGCTTCTTAAGAAGCATTTGTAATCTGTGACAACTTGCCATTGCGCTTCCACTAGAGACTATGATAGAATTTTGAACAATTCATGAAGCCATAGAAGTGATAACGAGAATGATCGTTATGCATGATGATAAAAATTACTGGAAAATAACTTTATTCTCCCTTCAAAAATTTTCATTGCTATACTTTCTTGGAATTCTGCTTAACTTGATGTTCAATTTCCTTATCATACCCTTTTTATTTGTTTTACTTGCTTTGGTCCCTCTTTGGTTATTGTTGTATCATGTTGATGTTTTATATTATTACTACTATCTGTTAATTTTGGTTGTTGGTCACTCAGTCTGACGTCTTCGCTTTGCATTCGCATTACTTGCTGCTGGCGCTGTAATATTGACATTGAATGTCCTGCTTCTGGTACTCTTCTCTCTAACATCCTATCAACTTTTTTCTATTACCTTTTTTACATATACGCAATATTTATATAATTTTTTATTTAACTATACATGCAAATATTAGGGGGAAAAGTCTTTTATTTTGATGGCATTGTATTTCTTCCTGGGATCATTTTTGTAGTGCTGGTGTCAAATAAGGTGCCAAACTGGCGAGCCTGGATCTTAAGTGGTCTGTAATCAGCAATTGGGTCTTCAAATGCCTGGCCTGATTGACCATTCTTTTGATTTTTGGGCTGGGCTAGGAATAACTGAAAAATGTCATATATTCATCTTCACTCTCCCTCTTCCTCAGCCTCCACATTTATTTTGCTTGGAATGGATAAGCCATTTTGATAGTTATAGGCCTTTTAATCAACTCATTTGTTGAGGCTAGAATTCTTGCCCAGCTTTTGACAGAAACAGAACACTTGTTGTCATCCCATTGCCGTCATTGTCATCATCATCATAACCATAACGTGTTTATAAACATATTGATTTGTATTCCAAGTATGATAATGTCATGGCAGCAAAATAGCTGACAAAGCGTTTGCTGTTTTACTTGGAAGTTTTTCAGGGTGGACATATAATTTTCTTTAAGAGTCTGAGCCTTCTGGGGTACTGCCTTTTCCCTCTGGATGTGGGTGCTTTAATCTGCATGCTAAATAAAAGCGTAGTGATCAAAATGATAGTGGTATGCATAACATAGGGATGGAGCTCCTGGGCTGCATATCCTTTCATGAGTGCCGCAGTCAACCCAAGGAGAAAAGCTCTTGCCCTCTACCCTCTCTTCCTCATGTATTTCTCTGTTGGTTTCCTCATTATTGCCATTGATTAACTCATTTGTTCCCTATCTGCTTTCTCCTCTACTTCATTCCTATCTGCTTCTACACACCAACTTTTTTGACAGAGTTCCCAGATAAGGAATACAATCACCAAAAACACAACTGAGCAACATGCAATTTTACAAAAAAACAAAATAACAATAGGTTTATCCTGCTATTTTTAGTGATTACAATCATTTCTTGACAATTCATACTGATTTCCCCAAACTTTTTGTCTCAAAAGTTCCTTGCTTTTTTAATTTTACCCCCAAAGTCCTTCCTGGTTACTTTTTTGTTTTGGTCGGCTAGAAAATGTGGTTGGTGACAGACAGTAATGTAGTATTCCTTGGAAAGTATAGTGTAGTGGTTATGCTTTTTCTAACAATGTTACTGCAGTGATCTTGTTTGTACTCCTATTGCCATGTGAATGGTGTTAGGATTGATGGCTTTTCTGAGTCAATATCTCTTATGACTCGTGGGCTGGATAAAGTGAGAGGAGTAAATTCTTCCCGCTTGCTAAAGGTATGTAGGGTAATTTTTCCCCTTCTCTCCACTCACAGTGAACATTTATACTTTGGTGCTTCCAGAGAAATATGTACATGTTATTACTGCGGCGGCTGAATAAGCTTTCCTTTGGGTTTTGATTACTGTGTTCATATTAATTTTATCTGTAATTATTTTAACCATCCAATCATATTAGCAAGACAAATAAAAATAACGTTGTTTTTAGTTTCTTCGCTCACTTTTTTTCGGTTAAGGGGGAAAAAACAAAGAAGAGAAGAGCAAATAGGGAAAGCAGGCAGTAAGGATTGAGGTCAAAGACGACGCCTAACCCATCATTAAATTATGTTTAATAGGTCCTCCCGTGTCACTCCAGGGTGCAGTAAAACTCAAAATAGCTTGCCAAACTTGATTAAATTCGTGCATCTAACCTGAATATAATATGAAACTTTTGTTAAATTAGTTATTTACAATCATCCTTTAAGAAAAATAATTATAAATTTGAGAGATAAAATACATTGAAGTCTTCCCATCAAGATCAAAATAGTAAAACCTTTCTCTGATTCTTAGATCTGAGGGTGACTTTATTTTTGGGATTCAACATGCCAGGGACCACCAACTAGCTTGCTTGTAGAAAACATGAAAACAATTAATGCGAGCACACAAGAGATACAATGTCCAAATGAAAGATGGTTGTTTAAGGATGAATGGGTGATTGAATTATTAATATATATACAAGTCATAGTGATTTATAAGAACCCTACAACACTTGGACGGCTGGGACATCATGACCGTGAATTCTTCGTTGATCCTATAAACTTGTATGGCAAGAACATCAACATGTCTGTGCCCGGTTTTTCTTACCTCCTGGTGAGTAGGAGATATTGTGCCTGTTTGGGAAGCCATTTTCCCAAACGGTGCACGTAAGCCGAGACAAAACCATCTCGAAATCTGTAAAAACCATCTTGAAATCCATAAAAACCATCTTAAAATCCGTAAAACCATATCGAAATTCCCAAAATGCCTCGAAATCTGCAAAATCCATTTTCCCAACGGAATTCCCAAACAAGCACATTAGCTTCGTTTGGGGTTCCGTTAGGAACCGCGTTTTGACCCCCAAAATCCATTCTCACGCAAGCCGAGACAAAATTCCTCTCACATAAAGTACCTAGGAATCTGTGTCCGTTTTCTCAACGGGTTTCCAAACGAAGCCATTATTGTGTGTGTGTGTTTCTGTTGGAGAAAAAGAGTTTCATTAGAAGAAATGAGTTTATGAATTTCTAGATAGTTTTACAGATTTCAAAAAGATTTTTTAAATTTCAACATAATTTTATCTCGATTTACGTAGAGGAGGAAGTTCCATAATATTAAAAGTCGTACAAACTCTCTCTCTCTCTCTCTATTATGGCGGTAATTCATAGATGAGGAAGGTGAAGCAATCTTTTGGGGTTAGCGTGTGATGGCATCACTCTCTTCTTTGCTTCCTTCACGTCACCTCACTCCAACTCCTTCTTCCTCCTCTCCAGTCCTCTCTGTTGATTGATACCCCCGCGCTTCCCATTATCCCTCCGTGGACCACCCCACACCCTATTACTTGATATTTATTCTCCGCTTTCGCCTCTCAAGTCTCCACATTACTAATGACCTTCCCTTCGGACTCATCTCTCCCTTACGCACGCAAAACCCCCCCCATGTACTTTGTACTTTTCTCAAAGGGAGGGTGCGTTTGACTTAGCGTTTAGCCCACACAAATTTATTCACTGATCTTAAATAAGAAATTTATTCAATTATTGATTTCAGTTTTAAAAATATTTATTAAAAGATGGTGTTTTCAATGCAGCGTATGATGTTGTCATTGTATATGACCTCATGTTATCAATGAGACCTTTTGTCAATGTATAGGACCTCAGTTTTTAAGAATGTTTGATTTTTTTCAAATGTAAAAAAAACTATTTTACACAAAGAATGATATTTTAATACAAAAATTTGGATTCCATGAAATCAAATGAATTTCATAAGCTTGGGTATACAATTGAAATTGAGTGTTTTGTTGAATTGAATTCTATATGCAATTGTAATTATATCACATCAAACATAATTACATCAATGAATTAAATTCTAATTTTATTTTCTCATTCCCACGATATCAAACAAGCCGTAAGTGTACTCCTAAGTCAGTAGCTATTTTAATGCAGTAATCAGCCCTCTATCTTAGCTGTACCGCCGAACGCATACCTAGTGTTTTTGCAATTTATCAGTGTTTTTTCATAAAATGAAATAATTCTATTATCATATTCATCTTATAAATAGGAAAAGTATTTCTCCATCACGTTTTCAAATGGATTCAATTACTTTAAGTAATCCATTCTACTTAATTCCACATTGTGTATATTCAAAATCGTAATTCGTTCTGCTTTCAGATGTTTTGCTATGCTTGATATACAAAGGAGGAAAAGGCAGACAAGTAAATTAATAGCATTATGAAATTTCACTAAAAAAATAACATTATGAATTAATATACCTCTAAACTGATTTGGGATCAGTGACGTGGAAGTTATTGACTTGTCTTTTTCTTTTTTCTTTTTTTGCCAATGAAGTTATTGACTTACCATTTTCATATTTTGACGTGGATTATCCCAAAAACTTATAGGCTCAAAATAAAATCTCATATAAATTTAAATTTAAAGGCATAAATTATAATCTAACGAAAATTGGATTAACGAGGAGGATACGATGATTTTTTTATTATAAATTAAATTAGTTTGAACCCACGTGAGTAGGGGAAGCAGACCTTCTGGGATTATAGGTGGCCAGCGATTGGTACTTGGGAGGTGATTAAGGCAGCCCACCTTTGAGCTATTGAGTAGACGACACGTGTCATCCACAACCTTCCGCAATCATCCCTCCGAATCTGCCGGTAGTCCTCCGCTGCCCTCTCTTCCGACGCAGCTACTCTGGTAGCAACATGTTTACTTTCAGTCTATTTGAAAAAACTTGTTTGCTCGCATTTTCATCATCTTACGTATAAGTTGAGAAAGAACTTCTTTCATATATTTACTTTGATTTATATAGAGTTTATTTAGAATAATGTTTCTAAAAATCAAATGCATCTTCAACAGTGTTTTTCTATTGAACGAGATACTCTTCTATAGCGTAAAAGTACTTCTCTACTGTGTTTCCAAATGGGTCTATAAAAGCACTTCTCCACCCTTTCCCAGACGTTTCTTTCATAAACAGTGAATTATGTTAAAAAAGTAATTTCTACTAGAAATACAATGAAGCAATGGGTTTGTTTGGGGGAGCATTTCTAAAAGTAAAACCAAGTTCAACAGTGTTTGTCTGTAAAACGAGATAATCTCCTTCATATATTTACCTCAGTTTATGTAAAATTGCTTCTTTACCACATTTCCAAACGAGTAAAATGGTTTATGAGTAATGCTTGCTAGTTTTCACTGAAATTGTGCGTAGCATCCTATATGTTTTGGAGTGTAAGAGTGTATATATATATATATATATTTAAAAAGAGAGTAAAAATATGATAATGGTTAACCTCACACTGTTACTTTTGCAAAGTGCTTGTTTGGGAACACCGTTCTCAAAACGGTACATATAACTCTAGACAAAACCATTTTGAAATATGTAAAAACCATCTTAAAATCCGTAAAACCATTTTAAAATTTACAAAATACCTCAAAGTCTGTAAACTCATTTTTCCCAACAGAATTTCCAAACATGCACAAAAATGGTTATGATACTTTTTGCATATACATCTGTAAATGCATCAAATTTAATCATCAAGATAATTTTACTTCCATTTAAATGTTTATATATTTTTGTTATATCTATGAAAAATAATTAAGAGTTCAAGTGCGTTTCTGCAACTTTTGATGAAAAGTTATACATTAACCTATCATTTTTTTGGTTTAAAAAAACTGCCCATGCGATTTGTTCTCTAACAAATTAAATAGGGTGCCTGTTTGAAAAATCATTTGAAGAATGATTTTACGTAACTTAAAATAAACATGTGAGAGGGATTTTATCTCGATTTGTATAAAAATCACTCCAAACTGAAGCAGTGTACCCAAACATGCACACTAACTATTCGTTAATAGGCTTGTTTGGATAGCCTGTTTGGGCATCCAAAAGCCATTCCTACGCTTACCGAGATAAAATTTCTCTTACATTTTTACCTTAAAATCTGTGTCTGTTCTCCTAACGGATTAATCAAACAAGCATATCCACATTCCAACACATGCATTGACATAACCCTTGTAGATTAAGGAGGTGTTTGTTAAACTTCTATAATGAATTTTATATAAACTAAGATAAAATTCGTAAAATCATTTTACCAAAAAAAAAAAAATTCGTAAAATCAATTTACACGAGCTAATTCAAACATTTTTAGCACGGGAGCTTTACATAATACGTAGATATATTTCTTTCTGTGTTTCGGGAAAGAGACAAGACACAAGGGGTTAGAATATATGATAAGAAAATCTCATAAATATGTCGAAGAAATTCTAAATTAAAATAAAATATAACAAGATAAATACAAACACACCCTTGAGAGTTAATAGGCCAAGGAAAACAGAATCCAGCCCCTCTTCCACCTGTCTCATGGAGTCATTGTCATCTGTATTTGCAATCAACTCTTGACTTCTAGGGCCAAAGAAATTACTCCAAACGTTGAACAGCATTTGGAATAAATTCCAGAAACCAAACACACTGAAAAACATGTACTCTTTTGGTTTGAACAAAGAGGAAAGAACTGACTCCATACTTGAAATAATTTTTCCAAACTCGTTCATTCATGTTCGTAAGGATTTGGTTGAATTTCATATTAGTTGTTCAAGTTTAATCTAACAAGGCGAAACTCAATGTTTAAATTTGAATCAATCAGATAGTTGTATAAATATTCGTTACTATTATTGAAAATTTTTCCTTAGCACCCTTACATTATTTGACAAAATTTTACATTTTTTGTATAAAAAAAAAAATTTACATTTTTATTCTACACAATACAAATTACTTAAAATAAATTGATTTGTATTTGGATTAACAGTAGAAAATATATTTTCAAGATGATTTATTATTTATAAGATTAAATATTCATAAGAAATTTTGTACGGTTAAAATGCTTTTATAAGAGCCCTTTGTTAGGAACCAAAATGATTTAGCGGCTGTAGGTGGCATATTCTTAGACTGCACGGCCTGTTTCTGCATTTTAATTTATAAGAATAAAACAATAATAAAAATACCTGCAACTGCAAAAACTCACATGCAGACATGATATATCTCTATCAGCATCAGATACGTAGTTTTTTTTTGTTTTTTTTAAGAAATGTTTTCCCCCAAAACACACAACTTTTCTTTTAAAACTTGTAACTTGTGAGGTTGCTCATATTTGCAGGCGTCTGCCAGTGCCAGCAGCTGTAAATAAAAAATTCATAAAAAAACCTCTCTCCCATCCATTCAGTTCCATTGAAATGGGTTTGCTTTCTGATAGATAGCCCCGTTCCCCCCCAATCCCTCCCTTTCTTTCCATTACTGTGCTTACTAATGCCTCGTTTGGTACACTGGAATTGATTTTGATGGAAATGGAAATGGATATGGATATGGAAATGGAGATGGATATGGAAATGGATATGAGCTTTACAAGTATGTTTGGTATGTCATGGAAATGGAATCATATTTTTACATCAAAAGACTAAAATGCCCTTTTATAATTAAAAAGTAAAAAAATACAAAAACGTCTTCGTCTTCATCGCTAGGTCGCCGCCGCCATCTTCGTCGCTGGAGGTCCCGTCGCCGTCGCTGGATGTCGCCGTCTTCATTGTTGTCTTCATC
>JANTPZ010099826.1:0-20545 GCA_025593235.1 Vachellia pachyceras
TGGTTGGAAAATTGATGAAATATTTTTTAAGAAGGGGCTCGTCTTTTTTATTTTTGAATTTTTTGGCCGACAATGATTTACAGCGAAAACAAAAAAAAATCGCAACTTGTTATTATTTTATTGACATACTTTAATAAAGAAACGGTGGTTTCACACTCAATTTCCGAACAAGAAGGCAAAAGCATGTACCTAATGCCACGACAAAATGTTGAAATGTTCAAAGTTTCAAGCAAAAGCATGTACCTAATGCCACTACTTAATCCTATTGCTAAAGCTATCTGTCTCTTGTCTTCTTCCATGAGCATGACAATGACAATAATCGAACCATGGAAGCGTCATGTTTTCTTGAGCTTTAAAGGGGAAGATACAACAATGGCTTCACAGATCACTTACATGCTGCTCTAAAACAAAGAGGTCTCATAACTTTCTTATTTATTTTTTCAAATAGTTATTTGAAAAAATAAAAAATAGTTAAAGTAAAAAGCATTTGTTGGTTTCCCTAAATTAATTTTTTACTTTTCACCAAAAAAATAGTAACTTTTTACTAAATTGAAAGAATATTACTAGCTACTTAATAATATTATTGTTGAAGAAATTCCAATAATATAGGGTTAAATATCATACCTTTTGGAAAATTCTGTCACTGACTCTTTTCTTATGCAACATATCTTTATCAAAACTCTAGTTATATGTTATTAATTGAAATCATATTTTGAACCTAAATTCAATTAGTTTCTTAGCAAATACCCCAATCTAGAGTGGAAGAATATGTGTGCGCGCGCCTACGTGTTTTCTTTTTGCGTTTTCTAGAAAGATACTATATAAAATGTATTTCTTCATAGTTAAAAACTACTGTCATTGGCCTCTTTATGTTAATGTTTCATATTCAAAGTTTGCAATTAATTAAATTCAAATTTCAAAATTAAACATAAAATATTTTAGTATTATCTAATTTATTAATTATATGAACTTAATCAGCACCAAGGAGAACAAGTCAGCTCATCAATGGGCGGTATGAAATGAAAAATCCAACAATATAATTTTATACTTTCAAAATAAAGACACAGAGATGACGACAAAGGCAATACCAAATTATATTCATTTGTCTTCTGTATATACTGTACAGTGAATATTCATCAATATATAACACTCCACTCAATATAATTATGCCACTTATTACATTTAGAATTAAGGAATTCGTTGGTCACTAGATAGTAAGAGCGTTTGGATATACTTGTACATATATTGGCATCCTTGGTTATTTACCATGGTGAATTGTATGTTCATACAGTTCACGTCTGCTATTCCATTCTACTGAAGTTCCAGAAAATTTGAGATTTGAGAATTATTTGAAAAATTGACTTTGTCAAACAAATTATTTTACCACATAATTGAAATTATTTGATGAATGATTCATCTAACAGTTTCAAGCATACTTTGATTATATTCTTTAGAAATTGAGATTTATTTTTTTGTTATTTATCAAAGTTAAATTCCTTAGATTATTTCCTTCAATTTCAACATTAAGTATAAATGGAACGTTATTTACCAGAAATTTATTTTTTGCTTCAGGCAACCCAGTTGACTCTATACCTTTGGTTGAGCGGTGACGAGCCTCCTTGTTGTTACTAAATGCGCTGGTTAATTTGTAGCTACTGTTTGACATATATAAAAACTTACATTTACGCACTATTTTTGAAAGGTTAGATGCTCTATGTAGTTTATAAGTGGCGTCAATGTGCTTTTCTATGGAAATGCCACCGCCTCTCTTATGTGGGTTTCATGTTTAACTAACATTAAAAGGCGACGTTAATATACGTTTTTCTAGTAGTTACTGCAATTCCTCTGGTTTGCCCATTTAACCACATAACCCTTAATATTACTTTTACTCCAGTCTTGGAGCTGCAGTTTAAAGAATTGCCTATTTAAATCTGGACTAATCAATTCTTTCCGTGGCTTCTGTGTAAGCAAACAATCATGAAGAACATGGAGGGTATCCTCTGTGCCTTGCTTGCAAACTGGACATGTATCATCATCAGTGAGATGCCTCTGATGCCTAACTGCATTCGTCAATGGTTTCTAAAATTAATTCGTCAATGGAAACCCCACCATGGCAAATAATTTAGCAGCGGTTCAAAATAACCTCGGTGCACATAAATTAAACCGCTACTAAATTTGAAGCGGTTATACAATAACCGCTACACATTCTCGACATAACGAAGGAGGTCCGAACATTTTGTAGCGGCCCATAACCACTACTAATTTAGCCAAAAGCGACAGTGGAACGTGACGTTCACAGCGATTATAAAACGTTACTAATTAAAATTGTAATTCCCGCCCAAAATTCATGAAATTTTCCCTCTAAAAATTTGCAGCGGTTATATAACCGCTACTAAATAAAATAGTAATTCCCGCTCTTTTTTCAAAGGTGAAAAAAATTCCCTCCAAAATTTATTTGCAGCGGTTTCTTCACCCGCTACTAATTTAAAAAGTTGTTCGCGCTTTTTTGTAGCGGTTTTTCAACCACTACTAAATGTAATTTAATGAAAAAATAAAAAAGGGGATGGGTTTAAAAATTATTAAAGTTGTAGCGGTTCTAGAACCACTACTAACTATTATGAAGTTTTTAAAAAAAATAACATACTAATTAAAAAAAGATCTGCAGTTAATAAATACTTTGAGATAAAGAAATTGAAAAAATAAAAAAAACTTTTTAAATATTGTTTATATTATATTGAGTAACAAAATTTACAAAAAAATTAAAAAAAAAAGTAAAGACAAATTAAAAGGAATGACAAAATAAAAAATTTAGAAAAAAATAAAACGTTAAATTAATAAGAATAATACAAAAGTCAGAATTAATCTAAAAAATTGAACAAGCAAAACAGTATACAAGGAGAAAACCAAATATTTAAAATTCTAATATCATCGACATTCCCTTATCAGATATACCACATAGACACTTAATGTGATACAATTTAATTAAAAAAGATAATTTGAAGTACTTTCCACATCCAGGATATAGAGCTTTGTTAACTTCTTCCATGAGCTTAAAGAAAGTACAAGCTTCCATTTCCTCATGTACTGAGGTTCCGGACCTTACACTTCATCTGTGACTACATTGTCATGAACCCCAAAAGCATCACGAAGTACATCATTGACTGGTCAACCCAATCCTCTTCCACTTCTATTTGCGAGAATGCAGGAGTCACTCTCTCAAGACATCACCAAATTCTCCATGATATACCCAGTTTTTGTAACTTTGAGGGAATAACTTAACTATCAAGCGTTCCCTAACAACATCTTTAACATGCCTTTTTTTGAAATTACATTTAGAGAAGGGACATGAAATCTTACCATTAATCTTAACATGTCTATCAGCAAAATCCAAGAAACTGTTTAATCCGGCCAAATATCGAGCGGACGTGCGAGGAAACCTGATTCATGACTTATCTATCACATGAGACTTGAGCTTGAGCGCACTAATTAAGAGACAGAAATTAGAGGAAGAATGGAGAATTTGGCAAGAAATCTGATTCTGAAATGTTTAAATTGGTGTTTGTCAACGGTCACAAAGTTGCATACGCGACAAAATGTATGAACGTTGAAATTTGCAGCGGTTTAAAACCACTACTAATCAGTTGACCGTTGGAAATTGTAGCGGTTTAATAACCACTACAAAAAAGAGGCAAATTTTCAAATTTGCAGTGGTTCATAACCGCTGCTAAAACAGGGGGATTTTTTTTTTCAAATTTGCAACGGTTCATAACTGCTGCTAAAACAGAGGGACTATAACCGTCGCTAATATTAGTAATAATTCATTTTTTTCAAAAAATAATTAAATATTAAAAAATTTGTTATTTCATTCAAAATTAATAATAATTTGTAAAAATTTAATAATAATTAATTCATTTATTTAACTTTAAGTAAAGTGAATCAAATTTTAAAACAAATCAATTAATTTTAGAATAAAAATTTATTTAAATTAACTTGTAAACTTATTTTTTAATTAAATATTTATTTTATTTAATGATTTGTAAAATTATTTAACTTTAATTTGTAAAATTATATTATTAATAAAATTTAAAATCTCAATTAAATAAAGTACAAAATTTTAAATAAATAAACAGTGTATCAAAAATAAAAAAGAATACAAAAAATCAACTATCCGCTGGGGGCCGAGGGTTGGGGATCCTTGGGCTGGGGAGGTGGGGGTGGTGGAGGTAGTAACAGCTAACCCCTAAGACACCATCAGCTCAGCGTCTGTATGCTGAATACGACTCTGTACTCAAAAAAATTAAATCAAAATATTAAAAATTAAAAATATCTAATGTAAAAATTAATTACAAATAAATTATAAAACTACTAATTATAAATAAAATTATTAAATAAATAATTATAAATTTAGTAATTTCAAAATTAATTCAATAAATTAACAATTAATTATAAGCATTTCTAAATATTTATCAAAATTACAAAATAATTACAAAACTATTTATTTAAAAATTAATTAAACAGTATAAATATTTATCAAAATTACAAAATAATTACAATTTAATTACGAAATTACTAATTATTTATAAAATTACTAAATAATTATACAAAACTACATATGTTAAAATTAATTATAAATTTAAAAATACTTACAATAATCTCTTCGGTCTCCTACGCCAAGGGAGATTCATCTGTGGGTAGTCACAAACATCTCCTCGTAGGTCGCCCTCCAGTCCTCCCTCCGTGCCGCCTCTTCCAACTCCGAGTACGCAACGGAGAACGACTTCGATCCTGCCGTATGGTGGATCGTTTGCCGGGACCGACTCCGCACAACCCTCCTCGACACGGCCTGCCGCTCCTGCGATCTCCTAAACCGAACAAATATTGCCCAGCCCGTCGCATCGACCCCGTCTGAGACGTCCGCCTCCAACTCCTGGATCATCCTCGTCTCGTCCCCCTCCTTTTGGTGGTACAGGCAATTCCGCCTATTTTTCCACCCTTCTCCCATCTTCAAGATGGCGAACTCCCTGTTAGCATCTCGTACAACAAATTTGCCCTGCAACAGATTTCAAAATTAAAGTTAGTAAACTATTTATTAATTAGAAATAATTACAACACTTTAAATAATTTAAATTTTACCGTCACTTTCTCCCATATACCATTCTTCAGGCTCGACTGGATCCTCTTTCAGGTCCCAACGCTGATGTCAAACTGTAGGAAGTTCCTACCCTGCTCAGTCAGGTAGCGGTTGAAGAGCTGACTGCCCTTCCACCGCGGCTGCCGGGTGATCTCGTTCCACTGCACGATGACTCTCTGCCCACTAGGGAGTTGGTGTACATCCCTCAGTGTGAGCTTCCTCGTAATGGTCGCCCCTGTCGAATCTGAAAATTGAATTCATACAATTATTTCATAAAAATAATTATTTATTAATAAATAAATTAAATAAATGATTTAAATTAATAAACATATTAAGTAAAATCATTTTAATTAATAAATAAATTAAATAAAACCATTTTAATTAAATAATGTATTAATTGTTTACTTACCCTGAATGTCGATCTCAAATCCAGTGGATCAACTGGCAGAAGGGCGCTGGAATCCTTGGTCCCTCTCGATGTCTTGGTCCTCAAACATCTCAGCCTCTTGGATCGAGATGTTAATATCCCCAACGTCGAAGTCGTCGACGCTCAACATAACATCCTCGCCCTTCTCCTGACCATCTCACCCTCCTTGAATATAGGCTCGTTCCCAGGCCTCTGACTGCGCTCCTGATCAGTCATCTGAAAAAAAATTAATTTAAAAAATTAATTAAATTAAACTAAATAAAATTTTAAAAATAAATCTAAATATCTAAAAAATAAAAATATATAAACAAACAAATTAAATAAAAATTAAATACATAAAAAATATTTAAAACTAATCTTAAAAAAGTTGAATATCTACTCTTTGATGTGATGTTTTCAAAAAACGAAAGTGACAAACCGCTGCAAATTAGTAGCTGTTTATTCAAAATCATTACCATAACTGCTGCAAAATTACCGCGCCCACTTGGGAAATCTCGCTGTTTAGTAGCGGTTTATCTGAACCGCTGTTGATTGAGAGACTCTTCATTTTTGCATAAACCGCTACAAATTGCGATACAAATCACTAGCGGTTTTGATAACTGCTACCATAACCGCTACCACTGACGACCTTTCGCTTCTGCGACGGTTCACATTTATTGAAACCGCTGCAAATTTGCCAAAAAAAAATCGCTACAAATTTGCAGTTCATTTTAGTAGCGGTTTCTAACCGCTACAAAAGTCAGCACTAGATTGTCGTTGCATATTAGTAGTGCTTTGACCTTAAACTGCCACAAAATTCATAATTTAGTAACAGTTTTGTTAACCGCTGCTAAATGCTCTTTTTTTAGTAGTGCCAGACCTACACCCACCACAGCCTCTCACCATTGCGTAAATCAATGATCAAAATGTACAAAAAAAAAAAGTGACTGTGTGTCACATGTCCCTTAATAAATTCATTGTAGCCATTTGAATCGGTAAACTGAGTGGGCAAGGAAACAACTCTACGACTATGTCAATTCAACTCATGTGCCCAGTCTCATGTATTAACAGGTATTAACAGGTTTTTGTGCTAAATTTAAAATTAAAAATTTGAATGTATATATTTGTACACAATATTATAATATGTACATGGGGGTGGAGAGGCAAAATTAAAGGAATCTCCTTGACCTGCAGGGCTTATTGGCACAGATAATTAATCTAATTACTCATGACGAGGCAACCTATTAATTATCGAGCGAAGCACCACCTGTCACTCTTGTTATTTATATATTCTTCTTCATCTTATCAACATTAATTAATTTGTTATTGGTAAAATGTCGATATCGAAATTATTTAGAAGAGCCATAGTCACCGTGATGCGATATCTGATGCCCCTGTTTATTGTTTCAACGTTCCCACGTTTTCTCCATCCTCTGTCACGCCACTCCAATGCTGCGTTTTAAACATGGCCACTTAAGAAGGGGCTAATTTTTTTATTTTGTGATTTTTCTGGCCGATAGTGATTTACAGCGAAAAGCAAAAAAAAAAAAAAAACTCTCCTTGTTGTTATTTTACTCATTCTTTAATAAATACCCCTTTGGTCCTATTTATAAATAAAAAAGATATTTTATTTGATTTTATTTGTAAGTCACCTCATTAAATTTTTATGCGAACATTTTCCCCTTCATTTATTATTGTGTTGACTTTACTTTAAAATATTATAATGACTATTAAATATAGATAAAGTTAGAAAATTGAATTTAATGTGTAATTAATGCGAATTAAGGTTTCCTTTGATATGTGTGAAACTTATAATAGAAGCAGAGAAACAGTGGTTTTGCACTCACTTTCTGAGATGACATGTTAAAACGTTGAAGTTTCAAGGAAAAGCATGTACTTAATGCCACTACTTAATCGTTGATTTTTTTCAGTTGACCACTTAATCCTATTGTTTAACCTTTCTGTCTCCCATCTTCTTCCATGAACTCGAAAATGACAATAATCGCACCATGGAAGTATCATGTTTTCTTGAGCTTTAAAGGAGAAGATACCAGAAAAGGTTTCACAGATCACTTACAAGCTGCTCTTAGACAAAGAGGTCTCATAACTTTCTTAGATGATGAGCTCAGCAGAGGAGAGGTTATTTCTAGTCAACTCCTACAGGCAATTGATGAATCTCTCATCTCTCTTGTGATTCTCTCCCAAAGTTATGCTTCTTCTAGTTGGTGTTTGGACGAACTTCAAAGAATTCTTAAAGCTATGAAATCTTTGGGTAGACATGTTGTTCCAATCTTCTACAAGGTTGATCCATCTGATGTGCGTCATCAAAGGGGGACCTTTGCTGTTGCCCTTCAAAAACATCGTGAGAGTTTTGCTGACAACAAAGAGAAAGTGCAAAGATGGAAAGATGCCTTAGAAGAAGTTGCAAATATATCTGGCTATGACTCTACGGATCAGTAAGTTTTGTATTAGTATTGATATATTGACAACACTTGATTTATGATACACCTTTTTTAAAAAATAAAAAATAGTTAAATATTAGTAATTTGTAAAAAGTTTACTTTGGTTTCCTAAAGTATCTTTTTTCTACATTCAAAAAATTTAGAATTATTACTAGCTAGCTAATAATATTATTATTGAAGAAATTTTTATATTGTAGAGTTTAATCTCTTGGAAATTCTGTCATTGTCTCTTTTCGGCTTTTCTTATGCAACAGATCTTTCTCAAAACTTTTGTCATATGTTATTGATTGAAATCATATTTTGAACCTAAATTCAATTACAGTTTCACAGCAAATACACCAATCTGGAAAGAAGAGTAATTCTCTGTGCGCGCACACGTGCCTACGTGTTTTCCGTTCATCATAGTTAAAAACTATTGTCATTGGCCTCTTTAAGTTACTGTTTCATATTCAATGTTTGGAAGTAATTTAATTCAAATTGCAAAATTAAATATTAAATATTTTCATTGAGAGGAAGATAACGGCAATACGAAATTGTATATTAAGGAATTCATAGGTCTCTTGACAGTAAGAGCCTGTGGATATACTTATATAGACAAACATAGACACTACAATAATTTTTCACTTCATAATGCTAATTAAAAAATCAGCTTAAAGCACTCTAACTGTTGCCTTAAACCATCAGCAACACTTTCAAAATTACATCTTCCATTGGTACCAAAAAGGCAACAGTTTTTTGCACCCGATGGCTACAAATGAAAATTGTCCCCTCCTTTTGTTTTCAACATTTAGGCCACCCAATATCTAGCACTTCTTTCTAAATTTTATTAGAAACACTTAAGTAGCTAACTAATTTGAATTGATTTTTTTGTTAGAATGCCTCTCCCCAAAGATCTTATTGTAATAAAGTGAGATTCGAATAGAGTTCGCCCACTTCATGATTTAGCATGTCCATATCACTATATCAAGTACCTTGGGTAAAAATTGTCCTCTCTTTGTACATTGTGGAACATTTTTATAATCATCACCAAATTTAAGTTTTGCCAAAAACTATAAATGTTATTGCGAGATATATGCATGCATCTATATCATATATACACACACAGACCGATATCTTACGGATACACATGTATACATTATTGGTTTTCTTTCTTTATATCTGACATTTGTCTTCCTATGGTAATCTAATGAAGCAGTCATATACCTAACTACATTATTGGTATAAAGGGGTATGCTATAAAAAACACTACCACATCAATATTTCATCACGGTTATCTTTCTTAGCTAAAATTTATAGCGTTAGCAACATTTTGTCTGGATCACCAAGTTTAGAAAATCATGAAAACTTGAATTTACCCTAGTTAAGAAATCCTAAATAACCGTTTGCTTATACCTTTCTCCATGTAGGCATGAAGCAAAACTCATTGAAGAAATCTCAGCAGAAGTATGGCCAAAGGTACAACCTAAACTATCATATTGTTTCAACAATGAGCTCGTTGGCATTGAATCCAGAGTAGAAGAAGTCAATTCACTTTTAAAGACTGGATTTTGTAATGACATTCACTTAATAGCAATATGGGGTATGACTGGTATTGGAAAGACAACTCTTGCAAGAATCATCTATGAGAGAATATTTCCCCAGTTTGACATTAGTTGTTTTCTTGCTAATGTGAAAGAAAGCACTGAAGCCAAGGGTTTGGTTGCCTTGCAAAGAAAACTACTTTCCAAACTAAAGATAAAAGGCATGGAAGTTGATGAAACATATGAAGGAAAGAAAATCATAAGAAACCTGCTATGCAGCAAAAAAGTTCTAGTTGTTTTGGATGATGTGAGTGAAATAAACCAACTAGAGAACCTCTGTATAAAGCAAGCTTGGCTTGGTCCTGGTAGTAGAGTAATTGTGACAACTAAAAATATGCATGTATTGATAGAACATGGAGAATTTGAAACTTACAAGGCTGAGTTGTTAAACAACGACGAATCTCTCCAACTCTTCTGTAATAAGGCTTTTAAAATGGATGAACCAAAAGAAGGCTATTCGGAGTTGTGTGAAGACATCATCCACCATGCTCAAGGCCTTCCTCTAACTCTTGAAGTGTTGGGTTCTTATTTTTGTGGAAGAAGTGAACTTGAATGGAAAGAAGCTCTGGAGAGAATTAAAAAGTTTCCACCAGACAATCTTCTAAAGAGACTTAGAATCAGTTATGATGCATTAAGCGATACAGAAAAGAAAATATTTTTAGATGTAGCTTGTCTTTTCAAGGGAATGACCAAAGACCGAGTGACACAAATATTTGAAATATGTGGTAATCTTTATCCAATACTTGGCATAAGAGAACTTGTAGAGAAATGCTTGTTAACAGAATATTATAGTAATAATGGTTCGTGTCTTTTGGATATGCACGATATCCTTCAACAAATGGGCAGAAGTATTGTTATGGAAGAATCAATTAATGATGCCGGCAGACGTAGCAGGTTATGGTCAAGGGAAGATATTGATCATGTGATGTCAAAAAACAAAGTAAGTAGCTTCTATTTAGAGATGAATTAAAGTTTGTTGTTATTTAAAAATTGTATTGATCAATATCATTCCTCATTCATTGTTTCAATATTGAATTTTTTATTTTGTTATTTTGCTTTCTAGGGCACTGATTTGATACAAGTTATATATCTTCAATCACCTTCACCATATGAAGCTAATTGGGACCCTGAAGCATTCTCTACGATGTGTAGCCTCACAATACTCATCATATTATGTGATGTGAACCTTCCTCGAGGTCTCAAACTTCTTCCCAGTTCATTAAAAATTCTAGAGTGGAAAGCTTATCCTTTGAAATCTTTGTCTTGTGATGCTCATCTTGATAAACTTGTGCTCCTTAGAATGCACCATAGCAGGATCACACAGCTTTGGGAGAAAACACAAGTAAGACATTTTGTTTCGTTTTTTCCTTTTGCCTTACGAAAAATAACTCAGTATATACATCTCTATTGAAAAGCTAATCCACTTAGACTTTTATTTTTTGGTGCAGGTGTCAAGAATGTTAACATTTATTGACTTAAGCTATTCTGAAGATTTCATAAGAACTCCTGATTTCTCAATGCTACCCAACCTTGAGCAACTAATTCTGAAGGGTTGCATAAAACTTATTGAAGTTCACCCATCACTTAGACAACATAAGAAACTTGTTGTACTGAATTTGAAAGAGTGCAAGAATCTTAAAGCTCTTCCAAGTAGGATGGAAATGGATTCATTGAAGAAATTGATCCTTTCAGGGTGCTTGAAAGTTAAAAAGCTTCCAGAATTTGGGGAAAATATGACCAGCTTGTTGGTTCTTGATGTGGAAAATTGCAAGAACCTTGTTTGTCTTCCATGTTCTACTTGTACTTTGAAATCCCTCAAAGTTCTTAATATTTCTGGGTGCACAAAATTTTCCTCATTACCACAAAATATTGATGAAAATGAATTTCTAGAGGAGCTTGATTTGAGTGGTACTGCTATAAGGGAAATACCTTCATCCATCGTTAACCTACAAAATTTGAAGAAATTATATTCCAATGGATGTAATGGTGGAAATGCAACATATAATTCTTTTGTAAGGAGCTTGTTTTGCCCAGTTCGAAGGGCATTAGGGTTTGGTATTCATGAAGCTCCCATTGGATTAGTTTTGCCTTCTTTCATCTCACGTCTAGCATCACTAAAGAAGTTGGCTATGAAAAATTCTAACATAAATGCTAGATCAATTCCAAATGACCTTGGTTGCTTACCATCGTTGGAGGTCCTTGATATAAGTGGTAATGATTTTAGCAACCTACCTAGTGGAAGTTGTGTTCTTCCTCCTTCATTCTCACGTCTTTCCTTATTGAATTATTTGAACTTATCTAATTGCAATCTTCAGGATGGGTCAATTCCAGAGGATCTTAGTTGCTTATCATCATTGGAGATACTTGAATTACACGCAAACAAATTTACCCATCTTCCTGCTGGTTGTGTTGCTAATCTTTCTCTTCTACGTCATCTTCAATTGGGTATTTGCCCATATCTCAAATATTTGCCAGATCTTCCGCCAAACCTAGAGTACATAAGTACAATTGTTTGTCCCTCAATGAAACCGTTATCTTTTTCAAAATTTCTATCAGTTTTCTTTGCATCCACTAATGATTTTCTGAAATCCATTCCATCAAGGTTTTGGAATAGCGTGGATGTTAGATTTTGGTGGATGCAGGAGATTGACATCCCATATTGGTTCCATTATCAAAATTTCCAATTTCTCCATAAAGTTGATGGTTTCCAAGATAATCATGTTGTTCTAGTTTCTAAAAGAGCAATCTCAAGTAAAGATATTATTCAATATCATCATAATGTGGGAGGTGGGTTTGTGCTGTCTGACTCCATTGTGTCCATAAAACCAAGCATCTCTCATATTTGTGGTACAAATGTAAGGTGGGGAATCTCTCTTTGCATCCTTCTACAAGATCTAGACCTTCCATTATGCAGTGAAGATGTGTTCCTTCGAAGACTTTGTCTAACTTACAAAGCTTCACAAGATGAATTCTTCAAAAATGAATTCCCATGGAACATTGGTATGGTGAACAATCGCCATCAGATGGTGATGGTATATTTTCCTAGCAGCAATTTCAGAGTTGACCGTGGCCAGATTGAATTCATATTTTACACGCAAAAATTTAAGCCCACAGAGAACGTACAATGTGAAGGGAAAGTTGATTTGCAAAGTCAGAGTAATAATAAGTTTGTGATAAGCAAGTGTGGGTGGTGTGTGATAAGCGAGGAAGTTGTTGAACAATGGTACAGATCATCAATGAATATGTGCAATGCTAGTGGTAGCAGTGAAATGCCTTCACAACACCCTCTTCATGCTTTTGGAAAGAGATCCTATGAAGTTAAAGAATTGGGAAAAGACAACATTGTGACTAATGAGGACGAGGAGACATTTTCTGCTAAACGAAGAAAATAAATAACTCCTTTTCATAGGTAACTCACCATCAACCTTTATTTTTTTTTTCTATTTTGAGTTTTTATATTGAAGCTAGAAATATACGCACCCATGAACATAAAATTGATTCATTGTGTCTTAGGGTTGTAGTTAAATTAATTAATTATATCTCAATTTTTTTAAAAACATCATAACCATCTTTCATAATTCCCTCATCTTTTTACTAGTTGATTATTGTTGAGAGAGCATTAGTATATGCAACTTACAAAAAATTGACAACAAGTATGAACAGATTTTATGTTTATAACCAAGACCAACACTCCAATTAGGACCCATATTAAGGACCAAAGGAGTAACATTTTTGTTTTGTTTGACAATAACTTTAACTCCACAAGAGATGTTATGTACTTCTGCTCTTTCATATTCTTATTTTTTATATTTCTCTTTTGAGTTGTAAGTTTTAAACATCAATATAAAGTGAAGAACTTACCAATCTGTTTCATAGTTTTATTTCATCCAAGATTAATTAATTTTGTCATGGTATTTTGGAAGTAATTGTACATCTATGTATTATTTCACTCACATCCTAGAAAGTCATACATGTGTAGTTGCTTAACACAACAAGATAGTATATCTTGTATGCTATAGATAAATGACTTTTTGAAATAACCAAGGTCTAATATGCAGTAAAAATTTAAGGATCAAATTAGAAAGATTTTTATGTTTTTCTTGTTTTACTTCCTAGTGTGTCACACATTTTTCTAGGGTGATTTTTATAACAAAAATTTGGATTTGGCTTAATGAGTTAAAGTTTGGATGAAATGCAGTCAGCTAGGCTTCTAGAAGAGCGACCAGCTTGGCAAATATCTAGGAGTCCCACACCTTCAAGCCAGAGTAACCAGAGAATCAAACCTCTCTCTTTCTTGTCTAGTCACCTCAAATCATGCTCACTTTTATTTCCCCTGTTCTTGACGCTTTGAGCAACGCCAAACTTCCTTGTTACATATCTTCTTCCACCATTTTCGGTGCTTCACCGTCCCCAATCTCATCACTTGTATTTTCCATGTGTGCTTGGGAACATAATAATATATGTATGTATTTTGCCAATACTCCCCAACATTGCTCAGAAACAGTTTTGCAATTGAAACCATGGTTTCAAGTAGAAACGGATGGTTATGAATTGACAATTCAATAATTTTTGCTTGCAAGGGTAAGAACTCAGGCTGTGGTGGGGTCGTTGTATTTTTAGAATGAAGAAAGAGGAAGGAGATGGCTTTTTTTAACGGACAAGGAGGGATGCTTTTAAAGGGGTATTCTTGATGGGACACTTTTGACATGAGTCCAACGCCTGTGTTTTTAGTCTTAAAATCACATAAATATATATATCCATGTTAACTATATAAAGTCACAAAAAATTGTTTTGCTTCTAAAAAAAAAAAGACAAGAAGTTCATTAACCCCATCATTATACATCTTACCTCGTGAGATGAATTTTATTTCAACTAACATGAACCGTATTATTCTCAAACAATAATTTGTTAATCCAACGTACTTTTATATTTATCTCATTTTTTAAGCTTATTCTCAGCACCGTCCAAGCAGGCAACAAATCTGCTACCTGCAACTGACTCGTATGGACTAACTTTCTCAATCATCCCCTCATTTGTTCCCACTTCTTTCGGCTCTTTAGTTATTTCCGCATTCACCCTTCCCCCTGCCATTATCACATACTAAATAATGTGTCCGGAAAAGTAGTGGAGAAGTGCTTTTACGGTTTACAGGGTAAATATATAAAGGAGATTATCTCGATTAACAAAAAAATACTGTTGAATATGCATTTGAGGAGCCCAAACACTCTTCCAAACAGGTACAATAAGGGTGTTTGCGACAACGTTTAAACATCCCAAATGTGCTTTCAACAGTGTTTTTCTCTAAATGAGATAATCTCCTTCACAAACTTACCTCGTAAATTGTAAAAACATTTCTCCAATGCTTTTTCAAATGAATATAATATTGGTGAAAATATGCATTAAATCCTTTAAAATTACATCAAGTTTGCATTACATCACTTATTAAAATATGTTACCGTCTTATAGACTTATCATCATAATGCCAACCTAAAGTTTTCAAGTTTTTTATGATTAATAAATTTTTTTATTTTCAATGTTATTTCCAATTCCAATTACCATATTGGGGTTCTAAATTCCTATGACCCATTTCAGTGTTCATGGCGGGACAGGCGTACGGCTCCGCAAGGTCCCAAATTCTTTTACAAGGTTTTGGTAACCTGCATGCTTCATCATCGTATTTTGATCCCGATGTAAAATACTATGAATAGAATTAGCAATTTACTGACATACCCCTGTGATAGAAGGGTTTAATCTTTTGAAGGTTAAAAAATCGGATAGTTAACCAGTCGAAACAATGGTTTAAAGATTAATTTGTCATGTTGGGATTAATCCGAAATCAAACCAATATTATTAAGATAATATAACTTTATTAAAATGTACAGAATTTAACTATAAAAATAATATTTAAATCAATATGACACTTATTAAATTATCTTATAAATAAAATCCTAACATAAGAATTGTGATTAGAGAAACAATTAGTAATTATTTTTCTACAATTTTCATAAATGATCCTTCTATTTATTTATAAACAGTTAAAAAAAATTTGCTTACAGATTATATGTATAATGTATGAATAATAAGTAATTACTTATTAATAAAATTTACAATTGTTGCTTTCTTATTTGCATTTTATAGATTTAAAAAGAAAAAGGAATGAAGCAAAGTCTCGTCAGTCTTGAGCCTTGATATGAGAGAGAAAAACATGCCTTCACCTCTTGAGTCTTGACACAACCCTTAGGAAACATGCTTTCACCTCTTGAACCTTGACACAAACCGTAAGATCCTAAAGATCATCAGCTTCTCCTCCAAGCTTCCTCTGTTGTCCCTGACTCACTTATATCAAGTTTAATTAAGCTCTCCCTCTCTCTTTCTCTCATTTTTCACGCCATCTCTCTCTCTCTCCTTAGTCAGATTTTGCTCTCCCTTCTCTCTAGAAACCAAGCCTCTCTCAACCAAGAAAGAAGAGCTTCAAGCTTCCAAACACAAGCTAATGTGTTCTTGCAACCAAATCTCTCTCTTCTTGAGTCTTGCAACCACTACTACCTTCTCTTGAGTTGTTCCTTGGATGAGCCTCTCTTTTAGAAGAGGATGGCTAGGACTTAAAGAGTTAAAAATGGAAAGGAGAAGGTTTTAAAAGTGGTATATGGTTGCAAGCTTTTCCTTGAGGGGTAAAAGATAGCTTGTTGTTGGTTGTTGGATGTTTTGTGTTATTGTAAAAAAATATGGGAAGCTTATGTTTATGGGGAGGTGCTGCCCAAATTTTGAGTGATCTAAGAGGGGATGTTTTTGAGTAGATCAAAGTTAAGAAAAGGGGTTTTGGAAGCAAGGAAACACATGGTTTCATGAGCAAAGTTGGAAAAACCCTTCCTTTCCTTATTTTTGCTATTTTCATCCAAGCTAAAGAAGAAATAGAAAGGATGTGTTTTTGAGCATTTTGATGGTTCCATTGGCTTATCCAAGGTCCAAGAGTGGCTCATAAGTGATTCGATAAGAGGATTTAGGGGGAAAATAGGAGGTGTTACAATTTGAGCCCTATAGATAAGAAAAAATAGAAAGGAAAATGCCTATAGATAAGAAGGGATGATCGACTAAAGTCCCTAGTATTGAGAATTCTAAGTAAAAATGACAAAAGGGGCAAAATGGTCATTTGGCCTAAATAATAAGGGTAAAATGCTCATTTTGAATAAAAAGGCCTAGGATGCGAAATGTCATCAAATTTATAAGGACATGTTGTTAATTTGGTCAAAAGTCAACAAAAAGTCAAAGTTGACTAAAAAATATCAAAGTTAACCAAGGGTAAGGTTGGAATTAAGAAAGAGTAGAAAAAGTGATGGCATTTTGGTAATTAAGAAAGAAATAAGAAAGTAGTGTCATTTTCGTAAATAAGTGGAAAGTAAGATGAGGCAATGGCATTTTTGTAATTAAAGGATTTTGGAGTTGAGGACGATTGAGAACTAATTATTTGAGGTAGCAGGAGTCCTCAAACGCCAGAGATCCAAACTGAGAAAAGTTTAGTTGGGTCCTAAAATATTTAATAAAATTATTAAGTGTCTATGTGGTATATCTGATAAGGGAATGTCGATGATATTAGAATTGTTGCTCGACGCATTCCCTAAAGCATCTATCCCAGCATCTTTTTATGATGCAAAGAAGATTATTACTAAATTTGGTTTGAAGTATGAAAAAATCCATTTGTGTCCAAATGATTGCATGCTTTATTGGGGAGAAGATGCGGATAGAGAAATTTGCAAACGGTGTAACACCTCGAGATACAAGCTGAACGAGAAAGGGAAGAATAAGAAGAAGAAGCCTGCAAAGATTCTTCAGTACTTTCCTTTAAGCCACGACTTTAGAGATTGTATTTCTTGTCTAAAACTGCTGAGCACATGAGGTAGCATGCTGTTGAACCGAATCCCGATGGTAAGTTAAGATATTAGCGGGATTTCGAGGCTTGGAAGGGGTTTGATAAAGAATTTCCAGATTTTGCGGCGGATTCGAGAAACATACGCCTTGCTTTGGTGACTGACGGATTCAATCCTTTCGGGAACTTAAGCACAAGTTACAGTATTTGGCCCGTGGTATTAGTTCCATACAATTTGCCTCCTTGGATGTGTATAAAGCAGAACTCATTCATTTTGTCTATGATCATCCCAGGAAAGAAAGCACTGGGCAATGATATTGATGTGTTCCTGCAACCCTTGATGAAGGAGTTGGTTGAATTATGGAATGATGGGGTTGAGACATATGATGCACGTGATAATGACCTGTTCAAATTGTGTGCGGCTTTAATGTGTACGATAAGTGACTTTCCGGGTCTTAGAACTTTATCTGGATGGAACATGCATACTAGCCTCGCTTGTCCCGTGTGTAACTTTGACGCGGAGCCATTACGCCTACCACACAGTTGGAAGTGGTTCTTTATCGAACATCACCGATTTCTTGATGGCAAGCATAGATTTAGGTTGCAAAGAAATCTTTTTGATGGAACACATGAAAGAAGAGGACCACCTGCCATGTTAAGTGGTTCCGATATTTTGAGTTAGCTTACTGATGTTAATTTTGAGTTTGGAAAAAAGGATAATTCAGAACGAGGCGAAAGGAGACCACGTAGTACTTTGGAGGTTGACCCGGTTCAACAATGGCGAAAGAGGAGTATATTTTTTACTCTTCCTTATTGGAAGACTAATATGTTACGTCACAGTCTTCATGTTATGCACATTGAAAAGAATGTGTGCGATAATGTTATGTACACTTTGTTGAACGAATCTGGGAAGTCCAAAGATCATCTATGAGCCAGGAAGGATTTACAATCCATGGGAATTCATCAAGATGCTTGGCCAGAGGATAATGAAAAGTTTCAACCAGCAAAATTCACTTTAACGAAGCCTAATAAAGATATATTTCTCTCAACGTTGAAGAATATTAGGGTTCTTGATGGATAATCAACCAACATTTCAAGGTGCATCGATTTGCAGTCTCGGAAGGTATCTGGATTAAAGAGTCATGACTCCCACGTCATTATGCAACAATTACTACCATTGGCACTTAAAAAAACACATTGCCTCTAGAAGTGTCAACGGTGTTGGTAGAGCTTTGTTCATTCTTCAGAAAGTTGTGTTCAAAGGTTCTTATCACTGAGGAGGTAGATCAACTGCAGCAGCAGATAATTCTCACATTGTGTCATTTGGAAATGATCTTCCCTCCTTCATTTTTCACCATCATGGTGCACCTCACCGTACACCTTGTCCAGGAGGCAAAACTCGGAGGGCCGGTTCAATATCATTGGATGTATCCCATTTAAAGGTACTCACACACATTATTTACACACATTATATATTTACATAGATATAAAACCAATTTACTAATTTATCTTACTGTTTTAACTTATTACAGGGTTTTAGGGAAATTGAAGTAATATGTTAGGAATAAGGCATGTCCAGAGGGTTCAATAGCAGAATGCTATATAGTGGATGAGATCCTGAACTTTTGTTCACAATACTTTGATGACATCGAGACATCTTTTAACCGTCATCCTCGTGTTGATGATTGCCCTGATGTTGGTCCCTCAACATCGGCAGCCAGTTTGTTCCCTTTAGTTGGAAGAGCAATTGGAGGACATTAATACTTCAACCTCACTCCTAATGAGATGCTTCAGGTACACCGACATGTATCCATCAACTGCAGTCAAGTAGATCCTTTCATTCAGTGAGTATCAGTATCAACCTATTATCTTATTAATTTAATGTATGTTTGCCAACATATTATCTTATTAATTTAATATATATATATATATATGTTTAATTATGTCAGAGAGTTTAGAAGTTATGTCAAGTGTCAATTACGTATTGGGGCACAGACATCCGTTGAGGTTGATAGAAGGGTACATAGAGAATTTCCAAGTTGGTTTTGCACGTCGAATGCGCAATGACAACAACCCCCACCCAGTTGATTTGACAACTCTTGCCGCTGGCCCGCTCCAATATGCGAGACGGTTTACCGCATACAACGTCAATGGCTTCAAGTTCTGTACAGTTTCAAGCGATCAAGGTTCTCTTACCCAAAATTCTACAGTTTTTGGGACATTCGGTACAAGAAGTTATGCGAGCTTCATTGATGGTGACATGCGTTTTGGAGGTGTCCCCTACTATGGAAAGCTAGTTGACATCATCAAATTGAATTATCAGGATCAATTCACCGTCACGCTTTTCAAGTGCTCCTGGGCAAATGAGTTGGGCATCACATATGTGAATTTCTCAAGGCTCATTCACACAGGTAACTCTCCAGACGATGAACTGTATATTCTAGCATCAAAGGCACATCAAGTTTATTATGTCGAAGATCAGAAACATAAAGACTGGAGTATGGTTGTTCATCTTAAGCCTATAGATATTTATGACATGGGTGATAGTATCAACAGTTGACACATGAGGTGGAGCTATTCCAGCATACTAATTTTCAAAACCTTTTACCTGAGGGAGATGAAGCTTTATCCCTTGTTAGAGCTGATGGAGATGAAATAAGTCAGATGCATAACTTTTTTTACAGTTGAACATATTGCAGCGATTTATAACTGCTGCAAACATAATAAACTGCTGCTAAAATCAGACTACTGCAAATTTCCGTGACCATAACCGCTGCTAAATTAAAACCGCGGCAAATTTCTGTGACATAACTGCGGCAAATTCCGTGACCATAACCGCTGCCAAAATCGAACTGCTGCAAATTACTGTGACCTTAATACCTCTCCCCCTCCCCATTTGTTTTTTACTTCTGGCTTTGTGATGATTGTGGGCTGTTACGATTTGTCTTCTAATGCTGGTTTGATATGTTTTTTATTTTGTTTTTTGGTTGCTTAATATTTTTGTAATTTATTTAATTAATTTTAAATGATTGGTTTTCTTTATGTTTTGCTGGTTAAGTTTTGTCAATTATTTGTTGATTTAGTGATCTTTTTATTAATATT
>JANTPZ010099827.1:0-12759 GCA_025593235.1 Vachellia pachyceras
CAACAATAGCACGACCGCAAAGAGGGAGAGAACCTAAGTTCCATCACCTCATTCTCCATCACCATCACCTTGGTTGTATAGAAATTCAGACTTTGGGTAAGGCTGATGTAAAATTGTGCATCAACAAAACAGAAACATTTTTAGAGAAACAAGGAAGCCACATGCATGTGTGGAGTGGGAAGCAGCACAAATCACGAAGCAGGAAATAATTTAATTTCAAAATATGAAATATGAAACTAAGCAATTTCTCATTTAGATTAATTTACTTTAAATGATTTTAAAAAGTTTTTTATTTCTATTTGTATGAAATTGATTTTTAAATGCTTTTTAAAATTGTATAGAAATTGGTTGGGAAGGATGTGAAATCTCACATTAGTTGGGAAGGGTAACAAATTACGCCTTATAAGAGTGTTGATATTTTTCCCCTCTTAAACACATTTTCTAGGTTATTATAGAACATAGGGAAACAAACTCTACTCTGTTTATAATAATAATAATTTCTAAGAGGGAATGGGAACGAAGCACACCTTATAAGGATGCGAATGCCTTCCCCTCATAGATGCATTTTATGAGTTATTGTAGTAACCTAGAGAAACACAAACTTGTTCTGTTTGCAATAAGGACAACATCTACAAGGGACGGGTGCTGAGCTATTACAATTCATATCAGAGGTCTCCGGTTGGTGTGCCAGCGAGGACGTTGGGGCCCTATGGGGTGAATGTGATGTTCTACATCGGTTGGGAACGGGAACAAAGTACGCCTTTCGTAGACGCATTTTCTTGTTATTGTAGAAACACAAGGAAACAAAACTATTTTATGTTTACAACAGGGACAATATCTGGAAGGAGAAGTACTGGGTTGTTGCATTGTCTTCTTTTCCAATTGAAGCTAAGGATAGAGGAAGATGAAGATAATAATGATGTGCCCTTTCACATATGATAGAGAATGCTTAGGGTGATTTAGTCTTTTCCTTTAAATTGTGAAATTTCAAATTGCAGACTAATATCAATCTGTCATTTCGTTTATTCATAGCACTATATAGGGTTTAAGATATTCAAAAGTTACTTTCATGTCATTCTCCCTTTTTATTATTTTAAATATTAAAATATATGTAATTATTAAAAAGTATTTAAATTATTTGTTTAACCATGTTTTTAATAAAAATCTTAAAAAATGCCATACTTATAAACTATTTAAAATATTTATTTCATGTATATTTTAATGAAAAGTATAATATAGTTAAATTTATAGTTAAAATGCCAGCTATTTTTTTAAATAACACAATATTTAATAAAAATTATAAAAAAATATATTATGAAAAAAGAAATTTTTTTTTTTAAATCCACAACCCAAAACAAAGCTTAAATTGAGGCCAATAGGTCCAATTAGAAATTTTAAAATTGTAGCAAATTACCATAGCACCATCAATACTTGAAAAGAAAGGGAATCCACCAGCTTAAAAGGAATGATGTAAGCTTATTAAAAGCCTATTTGCTTCAACAAAAATTGGAGAGAGAAAAGGAAAATCAGATATTTTCCTACACCAAAATGAGTTTGGTGTCAACTTTTTCAATAACCCAAGTTCCAAAGGGAGGCTAAAATTAGATTGTGCTTGTTTGGCAACATCGTTGCCAAAACAGTACACGTAAACCGAGATAAAACCATCTTAAAATTTGTAAAAACCATCTCGAAATCCATAAAAACCATCTTGAAATCCATAAAACCATGTTGAAATCTATAAAATGTCTCAAAATCTGTAAACTCATTTCTCCTAACGGAGTTCCCAACAAGCACATTAAAGGTGGGAACTATGCTTCCCAATCGGATGATAGAAATGACCATGGACCTTTATGCCCCTGAAGATGTGAGCTATTGGTTCTTGGTCACTGCTAAACGACTTGAAACATATTAGTGGGAGAAGCTCGAGCTGGTTCTCAGTCCTCGTTCTCCATCCTAATTCTCAATAGGTAAAGATAAGGTTGGAAGGCTGCCCAGTGGGACGGTGGTGAGAAGGGTTTATTACGTACATCGAAGGCAGGATTGCGCAAGATGTGATGCTCATATTGCGCATTGTTGAATGTGGTGAGCTTGAAATCCAATTGGAATGGATTCGTGTTCCTTCCAGTTCTCATTCTATTTTTCTCTTATATTCTTTTTACTCCATTTAGTTTCTTTTTTCCCTAATTATATTTAATAATTGAATTTTAAATTACACTATTTGTATTGATTTGATCTCTCTTAAACTACTCATGAGATTGTTTGAGTTTGCTGGCTTAAATTTGTGTGGTGTTATAGCTGATACCATTAATGAACATAATGAGAGATGAAGTTATTTTACTGATATTGTTTGATTTTGGGGCATGCTCAAATTCAAATTTATTAATGATAGTGCTTGATTTTGATATTTGGTTATACGTATATTCGAATTTAAGCGTTAAATTTGAATATATTAACGAGTGAAAGTTATACAAATTTGAATTTAAAACATGCACTTGAATTTCATTAAGACAATTTAAAGTTTAATATTCACTGAATTTTAAGTTATTTTCTTTCTTTTTGTTTTCTGCAAATGTTGATTGCAAACCTGATTATAATTACAATCTGTGCTTCTAAGTTTTTCAACCGAGGGTTTCTGGGTTTTCTTTGCCATGGAAGATGATATTGCTAGTTTCATTCATTCTGATCGTGATTTGATAAATTAAAAATTGTGACTTGTGGCTGGTTTGGAAGGTGATGATGGTAAAGAATTATCATTGTCCTAAGTAAATTCAAACTCCATAACAAAATTTGAATTTTGCACATGAAAGCTAAAGCCAAATTCAAATTTTGAAGCTAAATTTCAATTTGACATCCCAAATTCCAATCTAACATGGTAAAAGCAAAGGCCAAATCCAAATTTGAAATCTAGAATCCAAATTCCAATTTGGGAGGGCGAAGGTAAACGTCAAATTCGATTTTAAATCTAAATTTCAATTTGGTAGAGTGAAAGCAAATGTCAAATTCAAATGTTAAATTCAACTTCCAATTTGGCATTATAGAACTAGAGTTTAAATTTAAGTTTCCTCTACATCTTGAAAATTGCTAAATAAATAAAATAGAAATTATTTAAACTAATTTAAATGAATATATATCCTAATATTTCTCACTACTAGAAAATCACATTTTAGTGAGGAAAATTAGCGACGACTTTGGAATTCCTCTCTAAATAGCTCAATTAGCGAGGAATTTAGCAAGGAATATTAAATTCCTCTCTAATGTCCAAATTAACGAGGAAAATTAGCGACGACTTGTATTTCCCTCTCTAAATTACTCAATTAACAAGGAATTTAGTGAGAAATATTATATTTCTCTCTATTTTTTCAAATTAATGAAAATTTTTTACTATAATATTAAATTATTCATATTCATTTTTAACATGAAATTTTAGATGGATAAATAAGTTAACATATTATTTAAAGTTTGGAGAGCTAACACACATGACCAATTTTTTTCTTTTTTCAACTTCCCTCCTATATAAAATTTTGGCCATAGATCACTTTCCCTCTTATATTTCAAATTTTTGTTCTAATTTTGGAGGGTTATCATGAGCCAGCACACGGCTTTCACATCACACTCGACCACTTTACCAAATCACTCTCACCCTGACCACGACACCATCTCTGACTGAAATCCCCAACCCTAACCCGAGCGAGAGCTCGGTCTCTCCGTGCGTCTTCATCTTCATCTCCATGGGTATTCATCTTCATCTCTCGGTGTGTTTTCAGCTTCCCTTTCATCCACATCATCATTCCTTGGTTTACTCCTCGGCGTTGTTCTGTTCAGTCTTCACCATTGTCTAAGGGCAAAAGAAGAGGAAAGAGATTTCCAATCATGTCTTCTAGGCTCAAGCTGCTCACTTCGCTTGAGATTTTCTACAATGTTACTGAAGCTCGCAAGTACAGATCTTCTTCACGGATAATTGAAATTCAGGTGCTTCTTACATGTGCTAGTTCCCTTTGTTCATAGAAATCCTTCTATTTTTTCTCGACTTGTTGAATCTGTAAATATGAGTGCTATGTTTTTGGTTTTGAAATTCTTAATGATCCTCTTTTGTGTGTTTAAAGGCTTCTCTTTCTTTATAAGTAATGTATTCCAAAAAGAGCAGATATAAATTAATTAGCATAAGCTTTGTTACATTATTACACTTTGCGTGCGCAAGGATTATCTTAGTGTCACTATTGAAGTTTGATATACCAAGCTTGTAATCAGCTTTTTTTTATGTCAGATTTATAAGCTTCTGGTGCTAACATTGGTCATTGAAGTTCTCGCATTTCAAATTTCCTGCAGGAACCAGACACAGAAATATTCTCTTTGCATAACATTGTGGCAATGGTTATTATTTTGGATGGAAAATCATAATGGTTGGATTAGCCTTTGCTTATTGATTAATGCTGGTTAGCATATCATGAAAACTTATTCTATTATTTGGGAACTGTGCTTAGAATCTATATTCAGATTGCTAAATTGAGAAGTGATATTGTATTATGACAGGAAAAATACTGGGAAGAGCATCTTGGGGAAGTTGTGCTTCTCATGAAACCTCAGTTTTATGGCGATCTATGCAGGATAATGAGGGGAGAGGTTCCTCCAACTGACTGAAAATCTCTGGATGCTTGTTTTATACTTTCTTTCTATCTGCATCACGTTACTGATGTATAAAATTGCTCATGTTTTTCTGTTTTCTAGATATTGTTAAAAAGGACTATTTTCATGATAGAATATTGGAAGGCGTTTCAAATATGCTAGTGTTTCAAGAAAAGGCTGCTGTGTTATTCAATTTATCCAGAAATATCTTAAGATATCTAGTGATTCTCTTTTGTATTGAACTTTCATTGGTCCATGGCATGGTGATAGTTAAGAAGGTTGATTTCTTTATATGACCTTTATATGAATAATGAAGGAGAACAAATCAATATCACCTAATTCTTCTACACATGATTATTTTGAAGATATCTTCAACTTTCAGGCAGTTTAGTGGTGAGGCTGATCTTTTTAACTTTTGAAGAAAGTTCGTATGCAACATTTTCAAGGTTTGCTTCAGGTTCTATTTCTCTCTTGTTCTCTTGGTGTGCAGACCTAGAATATCAGTGCATCTTCCTCAAATTTTTTTCTTTTGTGTTTACTTCCACTTTGCTTCTTTCCTCTGCTGGGCTCCTAATTGAAAAGATCTATCAGGATTCTTGCACATGAGACCTTTTTCATTGTCAAATATGTGTGGTCCTCTTTTCTTAAATCCCATGCTTATTTCTATTTCTTTTTCTTAAATCATATTTTTCTTAGATATTAATTCTGTTTATAGTCTATGTGTCTAACCAGCATGGTTTACTGCTATTAGAAAGGCAAGGCATTTGATGTTCAATGAACTTTATGGGTAGGTGTGTAAGTGGTATGCAAAATAATGCTATCCATCATTATTTTGTCCAGTTTTGTGCGCATCCCTAATTATATGGAATTAGGATAAGTCTAGATTTATTATTTTCATTATCTTTTTGTGAAGGTAACCAGAAACACATGTATAGTTCAGAGTCCACACAGTTTTTCTATGAATACAAGTCTGAGAAATTTCATCTTTATATGCATTGTCTAAGGACTCATGATAAAGTGTCAACATTAGTTATTAATGGTCGAGCCATCCTGTTCTTTTTCTCTTCATTCATGTAAGCTAGGCCCATTCTATCTTTCATTCAATATATGGTTTTATTTATTGTTTTAATCATTTAAATTAAAACATTTGAAAATTGAGTTTGATAGTAGAGTTTCTGGCCTGGCTCAGGTGTGTGAAGCTCAATTAGCATAGTAGAACTACATACTGGTGGTTGGAACGGAGGAAGTTAACACTAGATAGGTTTATACTATTTCTTATCTTGCCTAGTAGATTGATCCTTGATAATATAAATAATGAATTTGCTAGCTATTTTCTTTCAGCATGCCATATCATTATCAAAGCAATGCAAATTTAAACTATTTCTTATTTTCTTTCTGCATGCCATAGCTATTTCTTATTTAATGTGTTGTACAAAAACATGTGTTTAGTATATATAATGTGACAAAAACCTGTGTCTGGTATATATAATGTGTTGTACAAATTTCTGTAAGAAAGGTATTTGCTGAGCAAGAAATGATGCCTCTAATTTCGTGTTCTAAAGCAATGGTGGGTGAGTTTGAAGACTCTTGAATAGAACCAGTGAGCTGCCAAAAAGTTGCTGCATCTGTGAGTATTGTAGTTTGTCTGGATGTTGTGCTACTTGAAACAAAGTTCGTTTTTCTTTTTCTTCCAAGTTAACAAGTAGGTTATAAAATTTTTCGAGTATGTTTTTAAGTTGAAACAGAATTCGTTTTTCTGCTTCTTATTAATCATTTTTCGAGTCCATTTTTAAGCAACCTTATTGGAATTACTACAGTTGTAGTTCATAAACACGCTATTACAGTTTCTTGTTTTGGGGACAAGTGCGAATGACCTGACATTTTTTTTATTTTTTTTGCCTGACAAACTATCCTCATAAGTGAAAATTGCTGTTGTATTGGACGTACTTGAATTGTATAGCTGTAAACCCCTCAAGGTGTGAGCTAGATTTTTTTTATTTTTTTGCCTGACACGCTATTTGAATTGTATTTGAATTTTACTTGTATATGTGTGTGTGTGCGCGCATCTGATGGTAAACAATGGTTGGTAACTGGCAGCGCTTCACAGAGTTGGAGTATTTGCCTGTCGGGTTGGTGTCAGCAGTTCCTTCTTTCTTGATTCCAATGCTATTTGTTGGAAAGGTATGTTGAGATTACCTTATCCTTGAATCACTGTCCCCCCAACCACTCATAATGGAGAGCATTTGAATACAGCTGACTTTGGCATTTAAATCAAAATTTTATTTCTAACTTCAGGCCTGTCTCTGAATAATAATATTCAGTTATGTTGAAAATTACTTTTGGACCCATTATTTCTTTTTAGTTCTGGGTGCATCTTATACCTTCCCATCATGGAGAATGAACAATGTAAGCTTAGGGCAATAAAGTTTCTTTTGATGAGACCACAAACTCTTCGATTAATTGCTCTCTCTGTATTTGGTGGTGACAGGAACCTCACATAACTTTTCTGCTCACTCATGTCTGCTTATTTTACCATGTTGCATCAAACATGACATTGCGCAGACTGAGGAATTTTACTGCTGATTTACCTGAAAAAGTTAGATGAGCAGCTGAGGCTGCATGGATTCTTGCTCTATCATATTTTATAGCCTACCTGGAGACACTACTCTTTTTATGCCTGAGTCTTAGGTGGGTTAGCAACATTTCATGATTGTATTGTTTGGAGCTTTTAACATTTATATGTATTTTTTCAATTTTGAGACTTTTATTAGACATTAGAGTGTGTTTATGGTTAAAGATACAATGTACCTGATATTACTATTTAAAATTTATTTTTTGGATCAATTTTGATTAAACAAGTTTTGTTTATAAAATATTTTTATAAATATGTATTTGATTCATATTTAAAATTAGCGACGGATTTAGCGATAAAATTATCAAATATAGTGATGCTAAATACACATAATTGCCCATTTAGTGATAGAATATAACGCATTTAGCGATACAAAAGTAAGGTATAATATTCTAATTAGCGAGGGAAAAGGGAAATTTAGCGATGGAAAAGTAAGGCATAATATTCTAATTAGCGAGGAAAAAAAGAAATTTAGCGACGGAAAAGTAAGGCATAATATTTTAATTAGTGACGGAATTAGCGAGGGAAAAAGGAAAATTAGCGAGGGAAAATGGAAATTTAGCGATAGAAAATGGAAATTTAGCGATAAAATTAGCGAGGGAAAATGGAAATTTAGCGACGGAATTAGTGATTGAAAATGAAATTTTCTCTCGCTAATCCGTCGCTAAATTTAGCGACCCTCGTTTTAGCGACAGATTTAGCGATGGATTTTTTCCGTTGCTAAATCTGTTTTTTCCGTCGCTAATTCTGATTTTTCTAGTAGTGTCTCTAACTCCCCATAATATCATCATCTCATAACTATCTACACTTTATCTAATATCGATATTAATTTTTATATTTACAATGAATATTTATATTTATATAAATTCAAAATTAATTTTATTTTTATGAATTACTTCTCTCCAAAGTACATACCATGTTTGCTATTGAACTTAGAGAAGAGATAAAATAAAATGTAATCTTCAAAAAAAAGTTTTGCAAGAAAAAAAGTTGTGTATTTTATTTTATTATTGTAATTATTCTTATTATATAAGGTCACGAGTTTTAAAATAAAATAGATATGATTCAGCATATTAACAAATGTAATCTACACATTATTTATTTTTATTTACGTTTTTAATAATATATATAATATTTTTTAATTTTATAATATTTAATAGTATATTATTATATATTATTTTAATATACTACCATTATTTTATTAATTTAATCACATTTGAATTTATCTTTTTATGTATTAAATTTTTTTTATGAAATATGACACAGTTTTAGACTAAGTTATATTTGTTTTTCTGTTAGAAGTATACACACACTTGCTTAAAATATATTTACCTTTTAAAATACTTTTAGACAACATTTTTTTGCCTCTATGTGAAAGCATCTCAAGCTTACGCTAACATTTAATTTGATTATATATTTCATGTCTAACTAAAAATATGTTCAAATTTTAATTTTTTTATCAAAAAAGTTTTAATTATCATTTAATACATTTTACTTTAACTCAATTAATACACAACTTATTTAATTGTGAATGAGCATTGTGGTAATTTAACATAATTCTGAAACCCCTAATGAGACCTCTTGGTTGGACTTGGAATTTATTAAAAGCCGATTTAAATGGGACTTGCCCTTTTAAATATCTTCAAATGAATTGCATTGCACTTAACTGAGTTGCGAATTGCACTTCTACAGCAATCTAAAGGGGAGAGACGAGAGTTGGTATGGTAGTTAATGAATGAAAATGATGGAGAATTGTTTGAGGTGGTTTGATCATGTTCAGATAAAACCATTGGAGGCACTAATAAGGAAAGTGAACTAAGTAGTACGGAGTGTTATAAGAAAGGGTGAAGGAAGATCGAAGCTCACTATCAGAGATGTTATAGAAATAGATCTTTCAGGTTAATAATCTATTCAGGATATGGTCTATGGTAAAATACAATTGTATCGTTTAGCCCATGTAGCTGACCCTGTGGGATAAAGGCTTTGGTGTTGTTCAATGTAATTTTGTAGTGTTAAATGCATTTAAAAAATAATTCAAGGTCTTGGATAAACCTTGATCCATAAATTAACACGGTGCATTAAACTTTATAGTGTCGTATAACTCATGGTATACGTTTGGGAAAACTTTTTCTCGACGGTGCATGTAAACTAAGACAAAAAACATCTTGAAATCCTAAATCTATAAAAAGTATTTCGATATTCGTAAAACCATCTCAAAATTTGTAAAATAATCTCGAAATCCGTAAATTTATTTCTCCCAACAGATTCCCAAACACACATCATATGATTAACTTTTACCAAAGTGTCCTAATTATTTTGTGCAATTCCCTAAGCCTTAATTAATTATTGTCAAACTGCATCAATAACGATAATATAAGAAAATTGATAAATATGAAAATAATTTTACATTTAACACCAAAATTATTATAAAAGTAAGAGCTTTCAAGATAAGAGAAGAGAAGAAAGGAGAGCAATGCACTTCAGTTTCTCTCTCTATTCAATTCATCAAGTACAAGGCCCTATTTATAGGCTCTGAGAATGACCTCCAAGGGTCATAACAATTAATAGTTCAATTAATACAGATATTAATTATGACTTAACTCTTTAGTTTCTCAGTAACAATTTATGTACAGCATTTATGATGAGGAAGGTGAAGAGTCAATGGTCATCCACTTATTTAATATATTTATAACACTCCCCCTTGGATGACCATTATGAATGTGCCTCATTTAAAACTTTAACTAGAAAAAACTCAGTGGGACAAAAATCTAGCTTAAGAAAAGAGTACACCATTCATTGATACACTATTCAGAGCTACCTCATTAAAAACCTTTCTAGGAAAACCCGGTGGGACAAAACCTAGAAAAGGGAAAAAGAGTACAGCGTGTATCGACTCCCCCTCATGACAACATCACTTGAGATCTCTGAGTTTACGAAGACCGATGCCATGGATAAGCTTTTGAAAGATTACACCTGGAAGAGATTTGGTGAATAAATCTGCAAGATTCTCATTGGAACGGATACGTTGAATATCAATTTCACCATCCCTTTGAAGATCACGGGTGAAGAAGAATTTCAGTGAAATATGTTTTGTTCGATCACCCTTGATGTACCCTTCCTTTAGTTGGGCAATAGATGTAGCATTATCCTCATATAGGATCGTCAAGATCATTTTTCCAGAAGATAAACTACAAGTTGTCTATATGTGATTTATCATTGACCTCAACCAAACACATTCTCGAATTGCTTCATGGATTGTTAGAATTTCAGCATGGTTAGATGATGTAGCAGATATAGGGTCCGTTTGGCAAAGCGGTGGAGAAGTACTTATGAGCTTATTCACACAAGTCGAGACAAATATGTGGAGGAGATTGTCTCGTTTTGCGAAAAAACAATGTTGAACGTGCTTATGAGTACAAGCTATGCGTTCCCAAACAAGCACATAGACTGCTTCCTAGATCTCCATGAAATAGTTGCACCTTCGCATGTAAATAGATAGCCAGTTTGTGATTTACCATCATGTGGATAAGATAAAAATCCAACATCTGCATAACCAACCAGTTCGTGCTTGGATTTATTTAAGTAGAGTATCCCCGTATCCACAGTGCCTCTGAGATAACGAAGAATATGTTTCACTCCATTCCAATGTCTTCATGTTGATGGACAACTATATCTTGCTAATAAAATAACAGCAAATGACATATTAGGACGTGCATGATTAGCAAGATACATTAGTACCTCAATAGTACTGAGATATGGTGCTTCTGGACTAACTAGTTCTTCATCACCTTCTTCACAACCATTGGAGTACATAATGTATGAGATTTATCCATATAAAAACGTTCTAGGATCCTTTTTGTATAAGTTTTTTGATATACAAAGATCCCATTTTTTATGTACTCAATCTGTACTCCAAGACAGAATTCGTACTTTCTAAATCTTTCATTTTCAAATTCTTTCTTCAAACAATTAATTGCCTTTGGTAACTCTTCAGGAGTTCCAATGATGTTGATATCATCTACATAAATGGCAATTATGGCAAACTCACTTCAATATTTGTCCGAAAAATGCATGGGCATATCAAATCAAAAATATTAATAAAGATAATAATACCACATGCGCCCTGATTGCTTTAGGTCATACAGGGACTCATTCAACTTGATTGAGTATTGTTTTCGAGAACTACAATTCGATGCTTTTGATACTTTTAGTCCTTCAAGGATTTGTGCTTCCGGCACTTTTAGTCCTTCAGGGATTTGTGCTTCTGGCACTTTTAGTTCTGCCTTAATGGCATCTTTCCATAAGGGCCAATCTTTTCTCTATTGGCATTCCCTAATGGATTTTGGCTCATGATCCTCGTTATTATTCATTACATCATATGTTACATTATAAGCAAAGATATCGTCAACGTTGACTTCATTTCAGTCATATCAGTTCCATTCATAACATAATTTATTGAGATATCGTTTTTTCACATATGTCAGGTACCTATGTCTCTTCTGGGACTACCACATTCTCTTCTGGAGATGAATCTTCAGGAGCTATTATATTTTCTTGATTATCCTCGATTTGACCATCTATATTTTTTAGCTCCTTTTCCTTTTTTGAGGATTTTTTACCTTTGGAACTGATTGACCTTCCACGCTTCAGGTGTGATTTAGATTCATTCATAATAATTTATCCTTCAGGGACATTAATTCTGATAGGAGCATTGGCAGCTGGGAAAGTGACTTTGTTGATCCGTAAATGCTTCTGGCATTTGATTAGCTAAATCCTGTAAATGAATTATCCTTTGAACTTCCAGTTCACATTGTTTTGTCCGAGGATCAAAATGAGCCAATTGATAGTTCATTCCAACTAATCTCTTGACCCAACTGCTTATTTTCTCCCCCTGATGCTGATGAAACTAATTCATCAAATAACACTCGGAAAACCATGTCAGCATATATTCATGCACATATATACATATCCAAAAATAAGAAATATTAGGTTTTTTTTATCAAAAACCTTTGCAAGGGGGAAATCTTTCGATAATTTGTTGGCATCATGCGAATTAATAGTGCTGCATAGAAAATGACTAAGCAGAATATGGGAGATTATATCTCGTGTAAAAAGGTTGCAACCATTTAACAAATCATTCTGCTAGCCCATTTTACGTGTGAACATGAATTACCATATGTTTAACATCAAGTCCAAGGGACATGCAATCCTCATTAAGGCTATTGAAGTAAATTCATTAGCACTATCAAGATAGCCTTTTGTAAGCGGATAATCAGGATAGTATACTCTCTAACATATTTGTTGAGCAAAGAATCTTGCAAACTTCAGGTTGCAAGAAAAGAATAAACAAACGTGAGACCATTTAGTTGATGCAGCAATTAAAACCATGTGGTAACTAAATGGTTCACTATGTGAGTTTATCCTTTCATACATATAATCCTGTATCCGTTTTGAGAATGTGAGATGCTCACATTATGTTTAACTTTATGAGGGTCTCATAATAT
>JANTPZ010099828.1:0-40674 GCA_025593235.1 Vachellia pachyceras
TTGCCAAGGATGAGATGCTTCTTCGTCATACTTGGCTGCTAAGTGTAGTATAGTGTTGCCATCAGTATCCACTGCTCGAACGAGGTCTCGCCAGAGTTCAGGCTTCTTTAATACCACGTTTAAGTGATTGTACAGTGCGTCTAAAATTGGGGGTTGCCTATTCTCCGTTGCAACCAGCACTATGTTTTTCTTCTTCGATGAGGTATCATGGATGGAGACTGGTAATCGTTCAAGGATTTTGTTCACCACTTCAACTACACCTTTCTGGGCTGCCACCAACAAGGCTGTATCAGTTCCTCTCGGACCCTCCTCATCTTTGTTCTCATCACCTGCCATATGTGTGTGCACGTGCGCGCGCGCCAATTCATCATCTATACATCGTATGTGTTTGATTTGAACGAACTCATAAAAATTAAATGAATGGGTTGGTTACCTTTCTTATCTTTTTCATAAAGTGCTCTTGTATCTTTCGGGAATTTTATGTCAGATAAATCTTGTAATGCTCCAAAGTTCAATGGGACAGGGTCACTTGCACCCTTAGTCATGTATGCCCGCTTAGGGTCTTTCAGCAGTTCATCCAGTATCTGAACACTCCATATGTGCGTTCGTCTCGTTTTTATTATTTCATCAAATGTTTTCCCTGATCGATCCATCGATCACAAGCATATTCACAGAGTGAAAACTTATTTAATTGGAAGAATGACAAGCGTGTATATGAGCAACCAATGAATTAAACTTGAAGAAGAAGGTGGAATGCCATACCAAATCCTAGAGCGCTAAATAAATTCTGCAAGGCCATGAATAGAAACTGAAACCAGGTGGCATAATTTTGTGGAACATTTCCCTTTATACGAGAGTCATAATGGTTCTCTGGATCCCTGTCTGCCTCTCTTCCTGTCGGCATGCATCATAAACGCATCATAATATTTTCAAAACAGATTAAAACCACCTACTTTTTTCGAAACACCGATACATAAGAGTGATATATACATTTTAAAAAATAAATTGACGTACGTATGTTTAAATCATAAGTTCGTATCAATTTATTTTTCAAACTTGATTTTGAATAATTATCAATATGTTCATTATAACGTGATTTTTGTTCAAAATTCAACTCGAATTAATTATACCAAGGCGCCAAATTGAAAGGATATGACTACACAGCCAGTAGTTGTCTGGACACTCAATTTCCTTGCTTCCAGTCACAAGTGTTCTTGTTGGAAGAGAATCGTCAAATTTCAGCGAATCTACGCTTATACCTTGCGTCGAAAACGAACAAATTAAAACCCTGCACACCCTTTGTTTGGAAAGAACACAAGCACAAATAATTCTTTGAGTTTAATAATAAACAAATTAAAACCTAGTGGGAATACTTACAGTTGTAAATGATTGGCCGCCACCATGAGAGATGGTAGCCACTTCTAAAAGCAGAAGGTTTGCTGGCTAGGATATGAAGAGGAGTTATTCCCTCCTCATTGCATCTGCCCACAAGAGATGGGCACAGTTGCATTATGTGAAATGCCAATTCTGCATAAGCATGCATGTTAATAATTAATTAAGATTATGAGTATATATACACACAAACGTACACACATCATCATTGAATAGACACTGGAAGACGAAAGACCATGCCTAAAGACGTATAGGCTTCCACGAGAAGCTGTGAGGGATTTTGTTGAGTGAGAGTATAGGAGGCTCGCTTACCATAGTGCTCTCTTCGAATGGCCTTGTGAAGGACAGTATCTCCATTGAAAGCTGTAAGGAGCTTATGCTCTAGTTCATGAGCAGCCTGGAGCAGGTAGATGAAGACATGTTTACGGTTGTCGAGAACAGATAAGAAGAGAGGGTTCTCTCCCCATTTGTTAGTGATCTTGAGCAAATCCTCCACGCTTTTGAATCTTTTCGCTGCCTCTATGATGCATTCGCACATTTCCACGGAGCCTCTGGCAGCTGCCCGATGCAGAAGTGTGTCCCCTACCTCATTCGCCTTCATCAGAGCCTCCACTTTTGGCTCACGCGGGTGGTCGGCCGTGACGATAGTCTCCAACAGCCTCGCCACAACGTCTTCTTCGTCTTCGTTGATGACCATGTGCAGTGCTGTGTCTCCGGAGCTCGTGATCTCTGCGCTCCACACCTCTGGCTTTGTTTTGTATAACTCCACCACCTCTCCCCACTCCCCTTGGAGTGTATGCATGTATAATTCACCAATAACTTCGCTCATTTGTGACGGAGACTCCATTTTGTTTATATTCTGAATGATCGATGATGAAGAACACCACAGTATGAGTTACTAGTGTTCACCACTTCATCTCGATCCCTTGACGACCACCCATGTCTATTTATACCAAACTCTGCCGCTTTAATGAAATTTAATGAAGAGAAGAACGCAAGATTACTTGATGATTAGCTTTGGGATTGAAAAGGGTAGAGATTGGGACATACATAGCGTTAGTTTGAATAAAGGTTTTAACAAAATAAAGTTTCCTAGTCCCTTTAATTATATGTATTGGGTAAAGTTAATTAACCTGTGTCTATGGAGTGGTAGTTAATAACAGGTAAACTTCCAACTTTAGTGTTCACTGGAATTAATGACTATATAATAAAGTACACCCGCATTCAACGTTTTTATAATCTCGACTCGTCTCAGTATGTTATTCAGATCTCTTAAATTGCACAGATAGACCATTCTCATTGCTACGTGTTGAAAAATGCCATTCCAAAGGACACAAAATGTACAGATGACACTATTTTGAAGTCGTGTTGTACATGTGATTCTCATTTTTAGGGAAAATTAAAGTGAACAACATGTGAAAAACTTTATTCATTGAAAAGGACCCTAGAAATCATAATTACTTACAAGGACTAAAAATTAAAATATAAAAATAAAATTTTTAGAATTAAATATAACCAAATCTCCTATCTACTCCCCTAATCTCATAATTTTTGGAATAAAAAATAAAATTGAAACTAAACTTTGTATCTTTTTTACATTGTACTTTTATCTAGATCCATAGTTATATCATATAATCCTGATATGACAATATAGATTAAACTCTCTTTATTGAAATAAAATTAAACCCATTTCATATCTGGACTCCACTTAAGTCAGGTTCCTCTTACATCCATATTTTCGTAAATTTCTTCTAAAACAAAACTAAATTATACAAACTTTTTTATTTGTTTAAAATAGTGTAAATTATATTTTTGTTTTACAAACTACACAAACTTTCCTTAACATATATAATAAATTATAAAATATCTCCAATCTTATTTTTTTTAACCAATACTACTAAAATAATATACTTTTATTTTTATTTAAAATATCTATGTAGGTTTAAAAATTGAGAAAAAATATTTATTAGTGAAATTCTGAAAGTCATATGTTTTTTGAAGATAGAATGTGGAGAGAAAGTGTTAGGGAGTGTAGGAAGTTGGGGAGGGACACTTTAGTATTTTTAAAGTTATGTTTTAGAGTTAAGTTCTTTTGAATAATTACGATTTTTATGATCCTTCTATTTTGTTTATTATAGGTTCTTGGGTCTAATTTTCCATTCTCTTTAATTATTTTCTCTTTATAAATTATATATATGTATTGAAGTAATTGACCATCTTGACTTCACAGTATACCATGTGATTTTGCACTCCCAATATAGAAACCACCGCAAGTTAAGGATCGATGAAGCCGAATCTCCACCTAAAAGCACACAAAAAAAAAAGCTCAAAAAAGCCAGTGAATGTGAGACGGAGCAAGGAACTTGTAATATAAACAAGCAGTGAACTGGTAGGGTGAAATGGAACAAAGAAAGAAAAAGAATGGAGATAGGCAATAAGAATCAAGCCATGTCCAGCACTTTGCCTCTTTTTGAAGCCTCGTCCTTGTGATGAATTATATTGTGCTTCTGATGAGTTTCAAAGAAGGAGAACCAATAAAAGAAGAAAGGGAAAAGCACAAGAGATTGCAGCTCACAAAAGCGCCAAAATTGATGGAATTGATTAAAGGGAACAATGACAATGAAAGAGTATCAAACAAAATTAATACCAAAACGAGGACGTGTTATTTTTTTTAATGGAACATATATATATTACTTCTGAACTTCTAAAGTACTACTTGAACTCTATATTTATAATTTAAAAATCATCGTTTTACATTAATTTTTTATACGTACGCTCTTCAATTGCCAGTCTCCTTTACTTCAATGTGAATTTTCGTGCTTTACGGAAAGAAAGAAAATGACCATTCCTATATATAAGCATCCAATATCATATTGCAGAAATATATAGGGCTGAGCAAATTTCTCCGCCCCGCCCGGTACCCGGGTAAAAAACCCCGTTAACGCCCACCCATCTTGGACCCGTTACGGGCGGGGCGTTAACGGGGTATTGTGCTTTTTAACGGGGCGGGGAACGGGTTACCCCACGGGGTACCCGTTCCCTTTGTGCACAATGTTACTTTCTTGGCTTCTTGCTTTCTTGCATTGCGTGACTGACAGCGTGTGTGTGTAGGTGGCAGTGGCAGGCAGCTGAGTGTGAGACTGTGTGAGCCCTATTCAGTCGTCATTTCTCAGTCTCACTTCTTCTCAGTTCTCAGTCTCTACTCCTCTCACTCTCTCACTCTCAGTGGCCAGTGCCTAGCCCTAGCTTCGCCGTCGCCGTCTCCAGCTCACTGCATAGTCTTCATCGCTCTCTTTCTCTCCACCGCCGAGTCGACTGCAGCTCCGCCTCCAAGTCCCCTACTTGACTGACGACTCCAGGTTGAAGCCTCTCCAGCTTGCTCCAGTCCCTGTCTCGTACTCTCGCCGATCTGTTTTATATCACCAGTGAGTTACTCGTTTTCAGCTTATCCACACTCTCGGTTCCTAGTTGGTTGCTGTGATGCTTCACAAGTGATTTTTCCTGTAATAAACCCTTGGGCATCTAAAACTCTGAACCAACAATCCAACCCTCCCAAAACTATCTGCTGGATTTACTTGGAAATTTTTATTATTTCCTCTTGTTAGACTTGCTATATCTTTTTCTCTTTTGCTCACTTGAGGTGCATTAATACAGCTGAACTGTAAAAGTTCTGGATTGAAAAGTGAAGACCACACTTAGGTTCCCAAGTCCCTTTCAGGAGGAAAGATGTTGCTAATGATTCGGGTGCAACTTCAGGATACGGGTTTTGGGTTATTACGTTTAGTGTGGGCCTTTGGTTTTGTTCCCTTCTGGTCTTGTGATTGTGAGGCCTTTTTTGTCATATTAAGAGCTCTATGTTTTATTTATTTTCTTTTTAATAATTTTTCCCTATTTTGTATTGTTGAACAAAGTCGTTCCACTAATTCAAGCATTTTAATTTATTTGTTTCGATTCTTCTAGCTTATTAATTTCTATAGTCTCAATTTTTTAATCATACCACTATTTGTCTTCAAGCATTTAAAATTTTTTTCCCACCTGTTTTTAATTATATTAGACTGAAGATGCATATTACAAATAGTTACATTAAATAAATTTATCATTTATCATCTACCACTTTGATATTTGCCACTGGGAATACTAAACATGTGTTCTTAGAATTCACATTGTTATGCCTTGTACGTATGAAACTGATTCTGCATTTAATCTCAAATGGAAATATCCAAATCTCATGATGCTTCCCCTCGTGTCATTCTGCATTTAAGTTGCTTTCACTTTGTTGCCTTGTCGTTCCACTCGTGTCATCTAATCTAGTTCTAATTACTTCTCAATATCCTGTAGCCCTTCTCTTTTTAACCAAGCCTTACATTCCCCAAACTCTTGCTTATAAATAGTGTAAATAGTGTAAATAGTGTAATTGTTTAGCTTATAAATATTTAAATAGTGTCATTGTATGGGGTTAGGCCTGTTTAGACCCATGCCCCGTGAGCACGGGTCTAAACGGGTTAGGCCATGGGTATGGGGTACCTCGTACCTGTGGCCTCCTTCACGGGCATGAACAGCCCTAGAAATATATATAATCCAGAGTGTTGGAATATGGGCTAATCTATCCTTGTTGGATTAGGCCCAAAATATATTTTGGGGTAAAAACGCAAATAAGAGAATATGTGGGAATAAAGTTGTAATATTCCCAAAATGAATAAATTTGAAATTATTAAATTAAGATTTGCGTGGGAATGGTTGAGATGAGAGAAATGTGCGGGAACGGTTATTTCCTCAACCCCTTTATTTGAGGACCATGAGCATACGTGAAGTGTGTGTGCACAGAACGCTCTCCCGCATAACTTTTTCTCTCCTCCTCTGTGAAAGTTCCCTCTCCTCTCCTCTCTTCCTCTGGTGTATTTGCTGTGAGTATATTTCTTTGGGTCCAAGACAATTTGTGATCCAGAGATCGCGTAGGTATCTGCAGGTTCGTAATTTGGCATCTCCAGGTAATCCCGAAATCCTTCAGTGGTATTAGAGCCAGGTTTAGGTTCCTGAGGCAATTTTACTCATTGTTCATAAATTTTCACAAGCATGTTCATTGAGATGTACAATTTATGTATATTTTTGCTTTCCCGTAAGCATGTCGTTTCGTTTTTCAGTTCAGATTTTAAGCATGTCTGTGATTTATGTGTATATATGGTTTGAAATTATATGCCTCTAAGCCGAAACGATGAAAACAAAAAACGAAACGGGAAAATGAAACCCAATAACGGAGATCTAGATCTGGGCTCTTAGAATACGATATCTTTAGGCTTAGAAAACATGTCCATAGGGTAGATCCCTTCAAGAAGATAACGTGGAGACCAAGAACGCGTAAAACGGAAACCGGACAACGGAGTTACGGAGGAAAAACGAGTTACAAATTCCGTCACATTTTTCAGAAATGGAGAAAGAATTAGGCTTCAAAAGTGCTCCCATTGTGTAGATCTCGTCAAAACGATGAAATGGAGACTAAGAACACGTAAAACGGAAATCGGATGATGGAGTTACGGAGGAAAAACGAGTTACAAATTCCGTCACGTTTTTCCAAAAAAGGAGAAAGATTTAGGCACAAAAAGTGCTCCCATTGTGTAGATCTCGTCGAAACAATGAAATGGACACCTAAAACGTGAAAAAAGGACACCGGACGATGGAGTTACGGAGAAAAAATGACTTAAGAGTTCTGTAGTAATAAAAAACAAAAAAAAACTGGCGACGGCAGCAGAGATGGAGGAGAATCGGGTCAGAGAACCGGATCCGGGTCGGGTAGGTTAACCCGGATGGAGCTGCATTTTGGGCCAGAGAGGCCCAAACCTAAAAATAAATAAAAGGAAACAAAAAAAAATAAAAAAAACCTTTAGGCCACGAGGGGCCCAAATTTAAAAAAATATAAAATACAAAAAAAAAAATCTAGGCCGAGCAGGGCCCAGATGAAAAAAATAAAAAAAAATTTTAAAAAAATGCCAAGTGGGCGAGTCATTTAGACACGTGGACCACACCACCAGACAGCTGACGGCGCGTGGAACTCAGTCAGCCGATGCGTGTAACGAACGGAGGTCGTGAAGACGGCATGTGTACCCGAGAGTGGGCTTCAGCCTATTTTGCCAATTTTTCCAGAATTTTTCTTCTTGGGGCGTGTGACGGGCGTGTGTAGCATCCAAATGAGACGTGGTTTGTTCCTAAAAATCTTAAAATTCAAGAGCTTCATTTTGATATATAATTTGGCTATTTTATAAGGCAATTCAGATCTGTTTTTGATGAAAATAAGTGCTTAATAAGGATTTGTTGAAAATTTTTCAACGTATTAATTTCAAATCCATTTTTTTTGAAAAATAATGGTACAAGAGCCTCAGATAGCACTGAAACACAGTCTTACGGACCAGTGTACATTGAATATGTTGATAAACATGTTCGTAACGAGGATCCTGAATTTAAAACAAAAAAAAATTGAAGAGGATTTTAAGAAAAAACCATTTGAGGAGGATATTGAGGAAGTCCTCAAGAGAATATGAGGAAGATACTGAGGAGGATCCAGAAGGGGGTCCTAAGAGGTCAAGAGGAACCTCAGAAAGGTCTATTCCGACCCAAATCATATGTCCTTGTTCTCATTCGATTCAAAACCTCAAAATGTTGATGAAGAGGTAGACCACCATTTTTCCCCAGCCATGGCTACGACAATAGCTGAATATGGCATACAATGAGAACAACTGTTGTTAAGAATATAAATATATATATATATGAAATCATTGGGAGCTATATCAACAGCATAACTGATAATGAAACTGCAGAATTCTATGTGAATGTCATGATTGAAATATGCACGCCTAGCAATTAAAGCTGCAAGCGCATTCACATTATCAACCATGTGGGTTGATGTAGTAAAGAAAACGATGAAATTCATGCTGAACGAAAACCAATACTTTAAAAGACTGAGAAAATAAATAGTCAATAATTGTATTGGAAATATTTAAAGAGTATTATGCGTTAGATCTATGTGTTTACTCTCTATGTTCTGTTAATGTGTTTTAGAACATGATTTGGTATATAGTTATGAATAAATGCATTGTAAAAGGTTACATGTTTAATTTATGTGAATTGTTGTGGAATCACTGTTATTATTCACATGTATGTCACTTTCTTTTGCACTTTTAATAAGTGGGAGCTTTTAGAAAATGAGACTTCTAAAAGTTGATGATTCAAGAAGTACTTATATAAAATTCTTTGTGAAATGTGACATGTGTCATGTGAATAAAAGCATTGTGAAATGTGACATGTTTAGTTCATATGAACTTTTGTGAAGTCATTATTGTTATTCAAATGATATGAAAGTGTCTTAGACCGGACTTTTTGACCGTCCAAAACTCATAATGTGTTTTAGCAGTTACCTTAGTTGGTATTCTGTTCAAAATGTAGGCTGCAATCTTTAGTGCTTCTCCCATTTACCTCATTATAAGCATTCTTTAATGGGTTAGAAGCAAAAGCATGATTCTTAATAGGTTTCTTTGAACATAACCCTTTGCAGCCTCTGAAAACTTTCTCTTTATGCCCTTCCTTCTAGAGATGCTAGCCACATTGGCACTGCGAGAGCTATCATGTTTCAACCTCTCTCCTTCTTACACAAGATAGAATATGAGCTCATTCAGAGTCCATTTTTCCTTTGTTAGTTATAACTGATCTTAAACTGGCTATATTGTGCAGGAAGAGAAATAGGTACCAAGTATACCAAAAGGTCCTCAGATAGCTCAAGTTTTAATTTCTTAAGTTTTGTAGCTATGTGGGACATTTCCATAACGTATTCTCTTATATTTCCTTGCCCCTTGTACTTTATAGAAATCAAGCGTTGCAAAAGCATGCTTGTTTCAGCCTTATCGCCTTTTACAAAGCACTTTTAAATGTTGGCAAGAAAATCCTTAACTTTGAGAATACTATCAGTAATAGCATCTCAAAAAGCTCTTGGGATGACATGCTTTATGATCATAAAACTCCTGCGATTTAATCGCCTACTAACCAAAACACCTCCGTGTTTCAAAAATACTTTCATTCATAAGAGGAGGGGGAGGATTAGTCCTTAATGCAAGATCTAGATCTATACATCCCAAAATTACCAGAATGTTATTTTTTTTAAACAACAGAAAAAAACTGTGGCACAAACCATCAGCCCAGGAAAAAAAGCCCAGAACATCTCGGCCCAAATACATTGGCCCAAGAAAGAGCAAGCTTCTTTTCTTTTTATGATGAAAACTGATTTTGCATGCCCAATTCTTTTGGCCCAAAACTGAAAATACCTTTTTTTTAACCAAAAATCAGAAGGCCCATGAACAAACTACAGATTTTTAATTAAAGATTGAGCCCAAAACTCGAAGCCCAAATCGTTATGAAATCTAATTCTGCATGCCCAATGGTTTTAGCCCAAAACTGAAAACATAATATTTTTGGGACCTTTCTTCCTTTTTTATTCAAGATCTGTAATAGGCCCAAAAAATTTTATTAAAAATGCAGGCCCAAAGAACCCAAAACCTTTGTCTTACTAAGCCTTCCAGCAGCCCAAAAAAAAAAGGCAAACATAAGTTCCCAGAAAAAGAGCATAGGCCCAGAAAAACTTAATTGGCCTAGTTTTGTGGAGGCCCAAACGCGTCCATCCCGTTCCCTGAATAAGTGAAACGGTACCGTTTCGGGCGTATTGGGACGCGCCACCTGCACGCCAAACCGGCGTTGTTTTGGCCGAAGCCAAAACGCACCGTTTTGGCACCTCCCCTGGCGAGTCGGGTTAACCTACCCAGCCAACCTTCCTCGCACCGCCACCTTGATTTCTTGATTTTTTTTATATAAAAAACCTTTAACTGGGTTTCCCTACCCGGACAGGATCCGGTTGGAGACCCGGTTCCTCAAGTCCTTCACGCGGCCGCTGGTTCCTTTTTTTTCATTTTCTTCTTCCTCGGGCAGTTACAGGCAGCGACGGAAAGGAAGAAAAACTTCACATTTAATGGCATTAAAGGAAGATTAAGGTAATTGAACTCCAATCAACGCACATTATTGCAATTAAACTCCAATCCCCGAAACATCTTCGCAGACTGAATCCAGAGAGCTTGAAAAGCATTTCAATAGCGGAGCATAGAGTTTTCCGGTGACAATGGGCTCACCAAACAGTGTTTTAAAGGCGGAAAACGACAAGATTAACAAGGTAAAGCATAAATCCATGTATAAATATGACAAATAAGCAAACACCAATTCGTGTAGATATGAACTCGCACCAAAACAAGCCTTTGAAAAGTTTTCTGATTCCTGTTTGCTAACCATGATTTCCGGTGAAATTCATCACAGATGCATACAAACATACCAGCACAGATCATGGCAAGGAATAAATCCATGTGTGTACATCTATATATACACACACAAACAGCAACCCCAGATTTTGACATACGAAAAAATGTGAAGCTTTCGAAAAATTTTGAAAACTTTTCTTTTCAGCAAGAAGCCATAGATCCTGGCCATCAAGCGTACAATTTGCGAAAAACTCATACATACATCAATATGGCTTTATAACACGAAAACGAGAAACCTGGATTTGAAAATTCATATATTCTTGCAAAACGGGCTTTGAATTGTTGAAAGACCAGACATGCTTGCTAATATATACACATACATCAACCTTTATGTATAATACGCACACACTGAGCAAGCATCAACACAGATCCACACGCAGAAGCATACATCATTCGAAGGATAACAAATCCATTGACCACATATACTCAAACACACATTGATATTCATAGATCCAGACGGGAATAACAAATTTACAAAACAAGCACATGATGAGGTGCAGAGGTTCCAAAAAATACGTATCCATATTCCTAAGAACTTAATATGTCAGCTCTGGTACCACTTATTGGGTTTTCTGTAGCATACAAGTTCAATGGAATAATCTAGAGTATTGCGGAAGCGTACCTGGATCCATGGAAGCGTGTGACGGAAGGGATGCGTATGACGGAAGGGGAAGATCAGCCAGGTTATCACTAGGGACCAGAGAGAACCGTCTGCAGATGGGGAAGCAAGACAATATGATTACCCTTAACTAACCCGGGGATCATAGCCCTGTATTTGTAGGGGGACCCAGTATTCAGCACATCAATAAATACAGGCCAGCAAATTGGGCCTCAGTATATGTAAGTTCATGACACCTAATTATGCCCACTTAATTCCTTAAAGATTAGTAGATCACTTTATATTAGGGCACGGAAAATAAATAATGACACCCACATATAAGTGTAATATATGGCCCATTGTTGAATTATTCCAACAGAAATTGCATTAGTAAATATTAGCTTGAGCTTGGGTATCATTCGGGCATCAATCTTACAATTTTTTGTTGTTTTTCTTAATATGAAAAGCCGTCCATTAAATAATTAGAATGGGAAAACTATTGAAGAAAGGAAAGAGGCATAATTTTCGTTCGCAGCATTGCTAATCCAGAAATATCGTTCGCAGCAATGTGTGTGTGTATGGATGGATCCATGATGATCGCTTTGTGTAATTAACGGTGGCGTTTGCTGAGCCGTTAAGTTATTCCCGGCAATGTATGGGTGGGGCTTGATTAAATCGTTTGCAGAAAAAAAAAGAAAGGTGAAAGATCAAAGACAGAATGGCCGAAAGAGGAGATTTATTTATCCAAGGATGAATGACGTTGCTGGGAATTATGGGAGCACGCAGTACATCTTTACGCAAGCTTGATGCCAAATGTCACGGGCTTAGTTTTTACTCGATGTAAGCTCCGTGCGGCCTAGTAAGTCTTGCTCGAACTCAAGCTCCTGAACCTGCTAGTAAGCCTTCCAAAGACTAAACTTAATTGTAAGAACTAAGGAAGTCTAGAGAGAGAAACTAGAGAGAGATGGAGAGCTTGAGAGAATGCTTTGTATTGCTCAAATGCTTGGTACCTTACAAGTGAACCCCTTGGGGATATTTAAACTAATCCACCTCCTCAATAGACGGTGGAGATCAATTCGATCCTACGGCTTACATTAGAGCTTCCAGAATTCTCTCCTAAAATATCTAAGATATTTACACATGTGAGAAATGTGTGGAGAACTCTAGAAGATGCAAAAATAAATAAGTATTTACAAGAGAATTCTAGAGAAATCTAGGGTTCTCTATAGAAGATCGTGACACAACGAGATAATTGCCTACGCGCAAAGAAATAATAGTTCTATAGCAAATACATGCCAAATGTCACGGGCTTAGTTTTTACTCGACGCAAGCACCGTGCGGCCTAGCAAGCTTTGCTCGAACTTGAGCTCCTGAACCTGCTAGTAAGCCTTCCAAAGGCTTAACTTAGTTATGAGAACTAAGAAAGCCTAGAGAGAGAAACTAGAGAGAGATGGAGAACTTGGGAGAATGCTTTGTATTCTCAAATGCTTGATTACAAATGGCACCCTTAAGGGGTATTTATACTAATCCACCTCCTCAATGGACGGTGGAGATCAATTCGATCCTACAGCCTAAATCAACCTTCCAGAATCCTCTCTTAAAATATTAATATACATTTACACATGTGAGAAATGTGTAGAGGATTCTAGAGAAACCTAGTATATACAAGAGAAATCTAGAGAACTCCAGGGTTCTCCAGAGTAGTCCGTGACATCCTCCCCACCTATCTCGGTGACGTCCTCGTTGCCGTCTTTGCCTCGTATGTCTCGATGTCCCAAAATTGGCACGGCTGAGAAATGGGCTCCCGACTAGCCTCACCTTGAGGTAGTCCCTTCCTCTCAAGAAGTTCTTGATTTGGAGGCTGGTTTGAGCAGCGCACCTTACTATCAGCAAGTATCTCCTCGGCTTGCTTGTCATGTTGAACCTTGATGTTCATCGGTGCTCGCCTTGAACGTCCCTTCTTGTAAGCCCACTTCTTCTTCTTGGAGGCTTTCTCCAAGTAGGCTCGGGCAATGTCCGCTTGACTGGTACTCACCTCTCTTGTTAGAGGGAGCTTCTTCGGCAGCTTGTTTGGCATAATGTCCTTGAACTCACTAAGGACTTCCTGAACTGCCTCGGGTACTGGGTCGTTCTTAACCACCTCTTCTATCTTCAAGGTGGCTAAGTTAGTGGTCTCCTGCCTCTTGAGACCCTTTGAGAATTGGAGGGTAGAGATGATGTTCTTCTCATCGAACTGCCGCTTGACTGGAACATAGTAGCGACGTTTACCCTCCTTGATGTATATGGAGTCCGTGTAGGGCTCAAGGACGATCTTAGCCCTATCGATGAAGTCTATCCCAAGATAGAACTTCTTGTCATCCAATGGAGCAACTATGATGTCAGCCTTCCCTCGCCACTGCTGGATCTGAATGGGAGTATCACGAGCAACTCCATAGATTGGGAGGCTTCCGGCATTCACCCCCTTGACGTACCCTTCCTTTGGGGTGTAAGAAAGGCCAATCTCCTCTGCTACTTCCTTGGCCATGTAGACAAAGTTTGCTCCAGTGTCTATCAAGGCTGACAAGGGCTTGCTGTTGATGTGGACTTGGACATACATGCGTCCACGCTGAGGCTCCTTGCTTCTTTCTTCTAGGGCCCCGATACAGGTCATGGAGGCAAGTTGGGATTCCTCCTTCTTCTCATGCTCCCTGACGAGAGAGGCGAGCTTTCCTTTCTTTGGACACTCACTGACCCAGTGTGGACCATCGTAAAGAAAGCATGAAAGTTTTCGGGGAGCATCATCCTTCCTGGTATGACCTTTGTCATGGAAGCGGAATGGCTTGTCCTTCCTAGGAGCGCGATCACGCTCTCCCCCACCTTTACCATTGTGGGTAGGCTTCTTAACCAGTCCCTTGGATGATTCTTTCTTGAACTCAACCAGGGACTCTGCAGCAGCAATTGCGGAAGCCAAGTCCTTGACACCACGTCTCTTGAGAAGAGAGCATCCTCTTCATTCATGTTTGAAATTTCCAAGAGCAACTCTTAGAACTCCTGCACATACTCCCAAATGTGGCCTTCTTTGTGTTGAAGGCGACGAAGCTTGGCCCTTGCTTCATTCTTCGCATCTTCGGGATAAAATTGTTGCTTGAGGCCCTTCTTGAATTCGTCCCATGTTTGGACAGGCTCTGAGCCTCGATTGACGTCATCACACCTGCGACGCCACCATACAAGAGCAATATCTTTAAGAAAGAGGGAAGCGTTGTTTACCTTGAGAGCTTCCTCTATGATGCCCATAGCCCCGAAGTATGCTTCGAGTCCCTAAAGGAAGTTGTCAATCTCCCTTGCATTCCTTGCTCCACCGTAGTGAGAAGGTTTGGGGGCTCTTGTCTTTGAGGAGGAAGGCGCCTGGCTTACTCCTCCATTGGCCATCGCGTTGATGCAAAGCTTTACTTGCACCATGAGATCCTCCATTTGACCTCAAAGCACAACATTTTCCATCTCCTGTGACTCGAGCTTGGCCTTGAGAGTGTCCACCTCCTCAGTCCACTCTCTTATAGCTGCGTGAAGGGCGTCCTGCATCTCGAATTTCAGCTCATCCATATCCTCCCTAGACTCGAGCATCTCAACGTGTTGGACAACATCTCCGACCCTTTCGGATGTGGTGGCTTCCAACAAAGCCATCATCTCCTCCAATGCAGCAACCACCTCCTTGGTGACCTTATCCTCCTTGGTGCTCTTTTCCTTGGACTTCTTCCCAGCACCTTGTTGGGGAGTAGCAACACCGGACACAGAAGATGCCATCTCTTCTCTCGAACACGAACCTGGAACTTGTGAAGAACCGAGGCTCTGATACCAACTGTCACGGGCTTAGTTTTTACTCGATGCAAGCACCGTGCGGCCTAGCAAGCTTTGCTCGAACCTGGGCTCCTGAACCTGCTAGTAAGCCTTCCAAAGACTTAACTTAGTTATGAGAACTAAGAAAGCCTAGAGAGAGAAACTAGAGAGAGATGGAGAACTTGGGAGAATGCTTTGTATTCTCAAATGCTTGGTTACAAATGGCACCCTTAAGGGGTATTTATACTAATCCACCTCCTCAATGGACGGTGGAGATCAATTCGATCCTACGGCCTAAATCAACCTTCCAGAATTCTCTCTTAAAATATTAATAACATTTACACATGTGAGAAATGTGTAGAGGATTCTAGAGAAACCTAGTATATACAAGAGAAATCTAGCGAACTCCAGGGTTCTCTAGAGTAGTCCGTGACACAAAGCACATGTATCGCTGCGGTGAAGCTGTGAAAGTGAAAATATCTATGCAAACAACATAATGCCTAAAAAAACAAACTAAATTATACTTTTTTAATCTAACTTATAAAATTCATTTTTTATTTGAAACAATTTTCTTAGTCATATTGTCATTTAAATCCTTTTAATCTAGAGAATACTTGGTACCCGCGGTATTTAAGAATCTAAGTAAATTAAAATTTAATAAGAAATAAAATAAATGGAATATAACAAAGTGAACTAATTTGGAATCTTAATCGCTTTAAATTTATTTCACATCATATTGGAAAAGGGAAGATCAAAGATAAAGTGAAAAAAAAGAAATAGACGTGTATCCCATGGAAAAGAAGAGGTTGCTTGGAATTATGAGTGCAGATATTGTCGTTACGCAAGCCAATGCCAAAACATATGATGCTTCTCCTTCAAGCCTCACAGCGCAAAAACTTGTTGTGTAATGTGTCTACATCTACGATATGGTGTATGCCGTATTAATACATTACCTTCCCATAAACATGAGTCGAAGATATTGTAAGAAGAACCTCACCTTCATAATATATCTCGCTATTAGTATATACATTCCTCTGCCCAGTATTCCAATCGATCCGACTCCCAGGATCATTGAACGCAAAAGATCACCACGGAGCTGAGATGGAATAATCACATTCCAACAAGATGTAGCTATCCTTACAGTCCCAGCATTTTAATTTTGTCCAATCCTTAAAATATTTTTTCCAAACACATCTAATGTCTGAAAGTATTTTTGTAGTTTATTATCAACTTCAATATTTTTTAAGTGCATCAAACACTCTAAATTGGGTAAGACTGCTTCAAAAAATACTTTAGGGTGCTGATAAATCAAAATATACATTTTAGTTTTTACCATGTTCACGTGATTTTTCCTCTTTATCTTTTTTTTTTGTTATTCTTCAACCAGTAGAAGAAACTTATTCACGTCAAATTTATAGATGGTCAAATTCGCAATGTTGTCACTTGAGAAATATTTAGCAAAGTGCTTAATGTCATTGAACCAGAAGGTTGACACATTTTTCCCTCTTTTATCAGTAACATGAAACTACGAGACATATGGTTCACAAGGATAACAGATCTCGTCCATCATATTTTTAAATAATAATTTTTTTATAAAAAATTGTTAGTTTAAACAATCATATCTAAATATTTTTAAATAATAATTTTCTTATAAAAAATTGTTAGTTTAAAAAATCATATCTAAATCGTTTAGAATCAAATTTTAATGATTCATATAGAGAGCTTTGCAGTTTCATGAGCACCCTGATGTGATTCAGCGTGAAGTAAAGTTCTTAAAAAAATCAGAGAGAGAGAGAGAGAGATGAAGCGTAAGAGAACTATTGGTTACATAAGAGGTATAGTAGAAATAGGTTTGACCGGAACAATATTTGTAATGATTAAAATCGGAGTTGTTTCGAACTTTGAGTTTGTGTTGATTTAATAATCAAATTAATTATCATAGTTGGTCATTATTCTTTTTTATATGAAAGAAAGTTTTTTTTATACAGAAAGCGAGAGCTCAAAGCTCAAGGACAAAAACAAATTATATGGAGTGGGGAAAAGATCCCAAAAATCATTCGAGCACAATGCCTGAAGGTGATGCGGGCACGAATAGTAAACAGTGGAAGTGGTGATAGCCTCCTTAGCAAGAGCGTCAGTCAAGAGGTTTTGGTCCCTCGGGATGTAGTGAACGATAACATCGCGCTCCCTAGATATAAAATCTTTGATTTCCTGAAACAAAAGCCCATTATTAGCAGTATAATTATTAGAATTAAGATTATCAACCAATAATTTAACATCTGATTCAATGATTATTTTCTTAAAACCATAATTAGAGGCTAACTGAAGGCCTTTAAGAATTGCCCATTCTTCAGCAGTATAAGGGTCACATAGCCCCAACGAATTCGCAAATCCAGCAATCCAGGTACCCAAATGTTTCCTAATGACCCCTCCACAACCAGCCTTGTTAGAGAATCTGGCCACAGCCCCGTCAACATTGACCTTAACCCAACCTGAATCAGGGGGCAACCATTGATGAGTATGAAAATTTGTCAAATCAGGATGCACGTCCAAGATATCACCACTTTGGACAAACAATTTCCACGTCGCATTGATAGTGCTATAGGGATCAAGGGGTTTGGTGAAATGGATGTCAAATATCTCCTTATTTCTCCATGACCAAAGAAACCAGCAGGCAACACCCAAAAAAGACTCCAGTTACAAATAGAGTTAATTCTCAATTGCATTTTGAGGTTAATCGCAATCCAGTCACGCAAAGAACAGGAATAGAAATTAAACATAAGCGGGGAACGATCAAATCTGGCCCAAAGATCCTTAGCATAACTGCAATCCCTAAGGACATGTAAAATAGTTTCCTCTCTCTCCTGGCAGTAAGGGCATAGAGAAGACACATTAGACCAAGAGTTTCTCCAAGCATTAGTAGGGAGTTTGTTGTGAAAAGCTTTCCAGAGGAAGATTTTAATTCTTTCAACTCCTTTCCATTTCCAAATCTGATTATAAATAGGATTATACATGTTGGGAGGATCAATCTCGATGAAGAAATAGGCACTCTTGGTCGTGAAGTTCTCAGTAGCCGTACAACCCCAGGTCATAATATCATTGCCAGCCTAAGGGCGAGGGGGAAAAGAGGTGATTAAGGTGGAAGTTACATTCCTGTTCACAAGATTTCTAAGGCGTTGATAGTCCCAATTTGGTATGTCATGGACATGAATATGGATATAGAAATGGATATGGATGTGGATGTAGAAATGGAAATGAGGTTTAAAAGTAAATTTGGTATGTCATGGAAATGAGGTATGATTTTTAGATGAAAAGACCTAAAAGCCCTTCTAAATTAAAAAAAATCTTTTTTTTAACTTTTAAAACTACCTAAAATCTTTTAAAAAAAATTTTAGATGAAATTATCTCAATGGATTTACAAATCCAAGCTTTTGAGATGAAATTGTAAATCCATGGTTTTGGTGGAATTGGCTTTCATGTGGAAGCCAATTCCATGGTACCAAACATGAATAGATATGGAAATCAATTCCATTTCCATGTCCATGCCTCCAAATTTCATGGTATCAAACGTGACCTTATAGATTGTATGTATCGTTGTGGTGAAGCCTTGATAGTGAAAATACCTATGCAAACAGCAAGTTTAAAACAAAAATAAATTTTCATTAGAATAAAGGTATAAATTGAGCAACCAATTTTTTTTAGAAGCAGCTGACACAATTTACTTTTTGAAGGTGTAAAAATATACATTATGTCCTCCAAATGGAGTAAAATAAGTAAAATCAGACATCCATCAATTTCTTGTATTGTGGGTTCCAATCACTACCAGGTGGCAATTTCATCTGTTTGAGTTCGCTTACCATTCTCGCTCCTTTCACCTGCACCCTTGCCTTTCCGTTCATCTTCGTCGTCCCCGTTCTCTTCTTTCACTTTGTTATCTACTTTCCCTTCACCTTCACTGCCACTGCTAGATCCTAGTTACTATTGTTTTCCGGCGAAATCCTCCTCAGGCACAGCTACTTCAATCATTCCCCCGACTCCAACACGTCCAATGCATTTGGGGGATCACAAGGCTCCGGCCGCTTATTCATTACTATTAAATAATCAATAACTCTCTCTCCGGAATGTTCCAAAATACTAGGAAGACTCTAGAATATTTTTGAATATTGTAAAAGCATCTAGAAGGATCTGGAATATTGTGGAAGGCCCTGGAAGATTTTGGAATGTTGTATAAACCCCTAGAAGCTTCTGGAAAGATGTGGAAGGTTATAGAGATTAGTCTAGAATAACGTAGAAAGGTTTAGAACATGTATGATATTTCTAGGTTTGTATAGAATTATCTAGATGTAAATGTAAGCCGTTGGATCAAATCGATCTCCACCGTTCGTTAATAAGGTGAAAGAGTATAAATAGGTGGTGTGTAGGTGAGTTTGTGCAGAAGTGAGTTAAGAGAAGTGAAGAGAGTTGAGAGAGTTGAAAGAAATGATAGAAGTAAGAGAGTTGAGAGAATAAGGCAAAGTGTGTGAGAAATATAAGAGTTATTGTATTTCATCTCTTCAGTTTTAAATAAAAGTTTTCTTTCGTTAAAGTTCCTCCTTCTTTTTTAAGCTTACTATCCAACAATTACCAAAACAATGTCTGACTCTAACGATCTGAATGCACACAACATCTTCGCTTCCCGTGGTTCTTGATGGAGTTGTCGGTTCGGACGGTCAAGGGACGGGCAATGGTGGCCCACTTGTTTTCATGGATGGTTGTTGCCTCCGCAAGTGCACGGTTACACCAAGTAATAAAATGATAAATATAGAGGATTTTGTTTCAAAACTTGGTTAAACAATGATTACGACTGCCTAATTTAAGTAGTCAAATATTTTGAGTGAAGATTGTCTATATTTTAAAAATAAAAAATGAAAACTAGTGATTTATATACTTTAAGGAAAAATGAGGTTGATAATTATTTATTTCCATTGTATTCCATGGTATTCATACCAACCTTATCTCGTAGATGGTCTTAATAAATAAATTTGCTAATTTAGAATTCAAAGAGCACTTGTAAAAGCTCTTTCAGGTCAAGCACAAGTTTTTAATTCCACTAGTTGTTCAATCTCTTGTTACAATTAATAAAACTTAATTTTCAAACTCCAATCCTAATTTAAATATACAATGCTGATAAGTATATCTCTATCTTACTAACATAACCATCTATTCATCATGAAAACTTTAAGTTCTTGCACAATTTTACTCAAGTTCTACACTCAATCTAACCATCTCAAGCATCAACCAAATAAACAAAGCATCGATCAATCATTTAGAAGCACCAAGTAAAGAGTAAAATAAACATACAATCACATATCATTAATCACAAAAGAGATGAGATTTAAGAGTTAATACATACAAGGGTTCAAAATATTCCTAGAGTAAAGTGTTTAGCCACTCATGTTCTACAAACTCATAAGAAAATATACATACACCAACAGAAATATATAAAACAGGGGGAAGGAAAGGAGAATGGAGTAAAAGAACAAAGATATGAAGCTAAAATCTCTTCTAATCTTTAAAGCCCACCTCAATCTCCACCAAAATCCATGCCCTGATACATCAAGAAGCTCCCAAATACACCGTAAATGTCTAGAATCACAGTCAAGATGAAATGGGGGATATATATATATATATATATGCTCCAAACAATAAAATTTTCAGGTTAGTTCAACCGTGTGTTTTGTTGTCAGGGTAGGAGCACCTAAGCGCTCTTCCTCTCTGTCTTCATTTTATGTGATCATGGCATAGTGATAAATCCCTATTCTATAGAAATTAATTGTACCTAATATTGATCATTGGATGATTTATTTGGCCTTAAATGTATAGATATAGATTAATTTTGTTACAGGGTGATTATATGAATTAATTGTTAAATTTGAACTTTAAGTACATGATATTACATCACTATAAAATCCCCTAAATTTGAACTTTAAAATCCCCTAAATGCCTATCACTATAAGTACATGATATTACATCACACTTGGGTTTAATGTGTAGGATATCTTGGAACTTTATTGCTGAAAGAGGAACTGGAAGCAAACCGAATGAAATTGATTTTGGTTAGAATAACTAGAAAACAGCCAGCTGGCCAAAAAAAGAAAAGCAACTAATTGGAACGGAATTAGTTAAGAACAAATGAAGGGGACAGCTGGAACAGGCATCACGCGTTGGACCGGGGGGGATAATCTGAGTTCCTAAAATGCACACGTTTTGGACCAGAGGACAGGAGGAAGTAGTTGCATGACTCGGTCCAGCAGGCACAAGGAGGCATCATGATTTGGATGGAGTCCAGAAGCCACTGATCAGTGTATCATTTTTGCTCCACTCAAACAAAAAAAACCTGCAGTCACTTCATTCCACTTCCTTGGCTAACCAGCTCGCACGGATCTGTGCAGAATCAATTGCTCTACATTTCTCCCTTCCACCTGACCGAACAGGAGCAACCCATTCACTCCATCTCATTTTTCATTCTGATCAGAAAACCTCAGCCACTCTCCCATTGCTCCGCCCGATTCCAGACTCCATTTTTCGTCACCTCCTCTCTTTCATTCCAACATCCATTCCATTGCTTCATAGTCTAGTCCTCTCTGCCTCCCCCCTCTCTTCAGCCCTCTCTCACTCCACTGTCCATATACTTCCAGATCTGGATCCACCTCCCTCGCTCATCTTTAACCCCTCACTTCCTCACCTACGCGATTGGCATCATTTTCTTTTTCCATTCTCTTATCTTCAGGCCATTTTCACCCACTCACACCATCTCCTCCGTCTCTCGCTCCATTTTCGCTGCACATTCCACCATGGCTGTTTGAGTGCCTTGTCGTGGTTGCTGTTGCTGCGACCTTCACCATGTTCGGCTGATTTCCTTGCTTCCCTAGGAGTCACGATCGAGCCAGAGCGTCAGTTCGACAGGGAGCTATTCTTATCACTTGTCTTGATTCTATGTTACACTTAAGAACTAAATATTATGCTGCTCAGTGAAGTGTAACTGGATGTGTTTGCATCTTCCATTGTCTCTTGCATTCTAATTGGTTTATTAACTGTCTGGAGATGAACTTCCTGATTTAGAATAACTATTCTCTGATTTTTGACTTGATTGAGTTTCAAAGCTTTGGATAGTGAACAATACATGAGTGTTATTGATCAATGTCATTTTTGGAAATGGCCAGATACGTTGCTGTTAGTTTTATGAATGCGATTGCTATCAAATTTGTGATAGATAAGAGCTCATTCATTCATAAGCAATAAAGGCACGGTCATAAGCTGAAGCATTTGTGCTCTTAATCCATTTCTCTGTTTCTACCTTACTGCATTTCAATTTAGACAAGGAAATAAAAATAGACAATAGATAATGTTGCTTACTCACGGTATGCAAACAGAATCGGTTTCATCCTTTAATATTTGCTAACTTTTAATTTGTTGGATTAATTTGCTAACTAAATGTGTAGAGACACTCAAGCTCCTTAGATATGGACTTGAGATTATGCCACTATTTACATAATTTGAGTATTAAATTTGACACGACTAGAGATCACAGTCTCTCGTTATAGCGCCTAGGTGCCACTGCTCTCTGTCTTGAAACCTCTATTTTCTCCATATGGTCAGGACCTAGGCGCTCCAATCATCCAATCATATCCTATAAGCGTTCGTCAACTCTGTTTCAATTTTATTATCTCTTCCTGAATTGACTTTCCTGTGATGCTCTTATCCTTAACAAGTCTTTCAAGCATTAGAAAGGTGGCTATAATCAGTTGGTCATTGTATTAAAATGATCTTATACAAGAATGACATTAAAATATGATAAAAATATGCATGCTTGTGCTATAAGAACCAAAAAACAAATGCAATTTTCCTTATTTAAGTAAGCAATGTGGTTATTGAGAACTCAACCCGATTATTATCAAAGGAGGAGAAGATGGGTCTTCTACAGATGAGGAAGTAATGCATCAATTTTTTAAAATCCTAACTAATTCGGGGATCATAACTCTTTATTTATTGATAACTCAATATTCAACCCATCAATGAATACGAGTCAACATATTGAATCTCAATATATATCGATCAATGATATATCTCAAATATAATATAATATCGCTCTGTTACCTTCACGTACAAGGGGTGATATATCATTTTTCAATTCCAGATATAGCGCTTGCTTGGCAACAGCTTTTAAAACTTAGGTTTCGTTTCAAAACCTAGGTTTTACCTCAAAACCTAGGTTTTATCAAAACGAAATTTTTTTTCCCAAAAGCTATTTTGGTTACAAAATCTCAGTTTAAAACCTAGGTTTTCTTTTTATTACTTTTTCCTCTTTCCTATTTTTTCTCTCTTTCTCTTTCCTACTTTCCTATTTCCTATCCACTTTTTTGTCTCGGAATTCGTAAAAACTAATAACTTCCCAAACATAAATCATTTTTCAAAATCTACGTTTTGCCTCGAAATCTGTAAAAGTTATTTTTCAAAATCTATTCTCCAAAACCTAGTGCCCCGTTTGGTAGCATGGAAATGGGAGGTTGGAACTGGAATTGAGGTGAGAAATCAAAAATAAGGTTGTTTGGTATGCTAGAAGTGGAATCCAGTTCCATAGAAAGTGATGGAACTCAGTTCCAGCCCTCCCCCCATGGAACTGATCCTAGTTCCATGGAACCCAATCTTACTGACCATTCTACCCTCAGCGATGAACCTCTCAGCGGTGACGGCAATGGTCATGGAAGACGATGATGAATCCGGCGACCTCATTCCCCTCCATATGCTACTCCGGCGACCTCCCATCTTCTTTCACCAGTGAATTCTAGCTGTTTCGGTGAGGCATGGGGGAGGCATGTTCATAAACACCTAGCCTTCGAGAAATCCTTCTAAGTTTACTTCTCTGTGAATTAAAAAACAAACCCAAAAATATAACTTGAAAGATAGATGATAAACATAAAGGGATTCATAGAAGCGGCGAGTTACAAAAGGGGTGAGAAGATGAAGATTACAACATATTATGAAATTGCAGAAAAAGTGAGGTGAAATCGACAATATTAAAAAATCTGAGGCGAGGGAAGCCAAGAGCTGCACAAGAGCTTCTTCCCTAACGGTGGCAGCATCTGTTATGCGAGATTATCTGTGATTGTAATGGTTAAGATGGTGATCGGAATTGCTGCTAGCCGGGAGAGGAAGAATTTTTTGGGGGAAGAATAGAAATTTTTTTGTTGTAGAGGGTATATTGGTCCTTTCACATTATATATATAAATATTAAATTAAAATAATATCTCACTTCTTCTAGCATACCAAACATACTTTTAATCTCACTTCCACTTTTAGTTCAACTTCCAATTCCATCAAAATCAATTCCCCGTACCAAACAGGGCATAGGTTTTGCATCGGAATCTGTAAAAACTATTTTCAACATTATATATATATATATCAGGTAGTTAAGTGTTATTGAGCTTCCCAACGTGGCATGGGATTAACATACTGCTTAATTTATGCTAACAAAGGTGAGGTAGCCCTAATGAAACGTAAGGAGAACCAAACTTATTTGAATAACGTGGAGAATGTCCCCAGGAAACTTCTACAATGTTCGTGAAGGTACTAGATTCCTATGAATTCCACCAGATACATGGTATGTTTGACAAAGTTTCTACACTCCCCAAAAACACGTTCAACAGTGTTTTCTGCAAATCGAGATAATCTTTTCACATATTTATCTCGATTTCCGTAAAAGTACTTCTCTATCGTTTTTTCAAACGGACACATAATCTGTGTTTTCCCACTAAATGATGTGCACAAAATATTGGTGGCTCTGATTCAGTTTGTAGGGTTTTTTACTAAATGGCAAAATCCATTTCGTCCTCGTATTCAAAAGTTGACAGCGATCGTCTGTTCACGCCCAGCCATGTGTCTATCCTTCGCTTCAAGCAAATAAAATATTCACAAAGTAGAGTTTGGCCTGGTGTGTCCGAAAAAGCTTAGATTAATTCGTGATCGTGCTAATTAATTAAGTAGACATTTTTGGTATATCTGTGTAATTTAATAACAACGAGGGATTTGTTGTCGGGTTACGTGACGGGTGATGTCATGTTTAGGTGAAGGCTTCGATGAATACATTGCGTGATCTGGGTAAATATCGAATCAAGTGAAATCTTATTTAATACTGGAGGTAAGGCTAGGTGGAAAATAATATATAACATAGGCAAGAAACTCCCATGTTTCTTTCTAACAAGCGTATGTATTTTTTTATTAAAAACAGTTATATTTAAAAATATTATTAGACGCTGAATGTAAATATAAGCCATTAGAGGCTCAGAGATTTTTCAGCATTTTCTTATATTTTAAATTGATAAAATCTTTTAAATTTATTTCTTATTAAAATTTTCATCCATTTTTTTTACTTTTGCAAATCATTCCAACCTTTTTTTCATCTTTCTCTATTTTTAACAAAAATTAAATAGGTGTAAAATTGAAACACAATAATTGATAATTGCTAAATTGACTTATATTTAACACAAAAAATTTCTTCTGCAGATGGACCTATAGTAAGGATTTGAGTGATGTATTGGAACTACCTTAATTAATAAAATAGTTTGCATGAAAATTATAAATTTGAGAGATAAAGCTGATTTTAATACTACATTTAGCATTAAAGTAATCCCTTGTTGAGCGATGGCCATGACACGATAGTCCATAACAAATTAAAATTATTACTGATATTTAATTCTAATTTTGAAAAATCTTAATTATTAATTAATTAATTATATTTTGTGTTTGCATATCGGCATAGACTAATAATTGGGTAGCATCAGTTAAGTCACGCATCGATGTTTTGACGAGTTCATGGAGAAAATCCACTTAAATGATCCAACAATCTTCTGTTAACAAAAACAAAATCATTGTTTTTGTTTTGCCAAAAAGAAGAACTTTCATTGATAATAAAACAAACACAATAACCAGTACACAAGTATAGCCAAATAAAACTTCCACAAAACCCTAAGATCAAAGAAACAAAACTATTACTATAAAGAAACTCAATACGCACAACTAGTATCATCAACAAAAACTGAACTATCATTCTTCAAAATTAGTTGTAATAGCTTAGGAGGTCTCCACGTCCAATCAGGAGGACATGATCCCTTTGCAGAAGCTTTAGTAACCCAGTCAGCTACTAAATTTGCTTCCCTGGAAATCCACACAAAATTATGGTTTCTAATTAGATTCATTTTAAAAAGGATATTCTCCACAAGTATATCACAATTCCATTTAGGCACTGAAATTCCTTCGTTAATACAATTGACAAGCAATTGATTATCGGATTCAAAAATCACATCTTCTAATTGATTATCAATAGCATAATTAACAGCTTCCAACAGAGCCATGCATTCCGTCATAAACGGAGACTCTGAATAGACCACCTTACTAACACCATCCAAAATTCCCCCATTAGAATCTCTTATGACAAAAGCAACAACAACCATTCCATTATCATGAATAATAGCACCATCAACATTAAGCTTGAGGGAATTACCTATTGGAGGACTCCACTTCTTTATGCAGGGTCTACATGAACACTGATTGATCATGACTTCCGTACCTCCTTGATTTCCAGCAAAAATATTCCAAAATTCTTGCAAAAATACCCTTACCTGGTTAATAACAAAAATTGGATCAGGAGTCACATTTTGATACAAAAAATCACATCTTCTTTTCCATATCTGCCACAACATAATAGCTACAAGAGCCTTGTTCCATTCATCAATATCAGATTTGCAAAATACCCAATGCAACCAAACATTAGCATCCTGGCACTGATTTACACTACAACGAAAGACCAGCAAACTTCCAGACCATGCAAGCTAGACCCAATCACATAGAAAAAATAGATGACTAGTTGACTCACTTTTACATTTACAAATTAAGCATAAATCAGTTACAACACCTTCCCTTTTCATCAAATTAGTCATTGTAGGTAGAGCATTTGATAACAAACGCCATAGAAAATTTCGGACTTTCCTTGGTACCTTAAGCTTCCACACCTCCCTCCATAAACTTTGTTGAGTTGAAGATGATGATTCTATTCTCTCTTTAGTCCTACTTCGCACTATCCTCCGAGCAATCCTATAGCCCTCCTTTACTGAATAGCAACTCTTAGATCCTCCCATCCACAACCATCTATCCTCCCTCCCAGAACAAGCAAATGGTACTTTCTTAATAGCATCACACTCAAACTGTTCCAAAAAAGGTTCTATCAAAGACAAATCCCATCCCTCACTATTTCTAAGATCAGATACTCTTAAATTAGACAAGGAGGGAAAAGGGCAAGAGGAAAATAATTTAAAACAGTTTAGCTCTCTAATCCAAGGATCACACCAAACTTTCGTACTCCTACCACCGCCCAAACTAGCTAATACGTTCTTTTCAATAACCCTCCTAGACTCCAAAATACTATTCCAAATCCATGAAACTCTCCCACCCTTCTTTGCTTCCAAAAAATTACATTTCAGAAAATATCTCCCTTTCAGAACCTTAACTCACATCTGATCTGGTTCACATAGTATCTGCCACCCTAATTTAGCTAACAATGCCAAATTAAAGGCCTCAAAATCCTTGAAACCCATCCCACCATTTAGCTTATCCTCCTTCAGTTTTTCCTTTGACACCCAATGGATTTTGCTTTTACTATCCCCCTCATTCCACCAGAAACAATTTGATCAAGTTTAAGAAAAGCATACTTTAGAAAAAGAAAACAAGTCATGGGATAAACAGGTATGGCATTAACAACAGCTTTAACAAGCACTTCCCTCCCAGCCTCAGACAAAAAATTTCTCTGCCAACTCTGGACCTTCCTTTTAATTTTATCAATTACAAAGTTAACAGCATGAATTTTAGATCAGCCCCAAGTGGTAAGTAGACCCAAATAATTTCCGGGTGTATCCACTGCTACAATTTGAAATAAATATGCAATTTCCTCTCTCATTAAATATGGAACAAATTTTGAAAAGTAGACACAAGCTTTATTAACATTCACATATTGTCTGGAGGCTTGACAATACAAATCCAGCAAATGTTTCATAGTCCTACAATTCTCAAGATCAGCTTGAAGAAATAAAACAGAGTCATCTACAAAAAGAGAATGTGTAATCCATGGACAAGTCGGGGCCAACTTAATGCCCTTTATTCGCCCCAAACTTTCTTCCTTCTCAATCATTTTAGATAAAGTATTACTAACCAAAATGAATAAATACGGAGAAAGGGGATCTCCTTACCTTAAACCCCTTTGAGGAATTACCCTTGCCACCTTCTTCCTAGAAAGCATAACTAAAAATTAACATAATTCAAACACCAGTATATTCATTTTACCCACTCTTTGCAAAATCCCATTTTCAACAGTACAGCCACAAAAAAATCCCACTCAATCCTATCATAAGCCTTATTCATATCAAGCTTTAGGGCTAGTTCAAAGATATTCTTCTTAGTTTTCAAATGATGAAAACCTCATGAACAATCACAATATTATCCTGAATGATTCTACCAGGGACAAAAGCTCTTTGGCACTCAGAAATTAAATTACTCCAAAAAGGTTTTAACCTGTTTGCAATGACTTTAGAGAAAATTTTATAAGAAAAATTACATAGGTTAATAGTGTTAGGATGGCTGCACCCAATAGGGGGTGAATTGGGTGTTTACAAAAATATTTCTGATTAAAACTTAGTTGATCAAAACATTCAAATCATAAGTTAATCAAAGCAAAGTATGAAAACTGATTGAATAAAAACTAAGTAATCAGAAATTAGAGAAGATGAATGAAAGATAATCACACAACAATTTATCCTGGTTCGGTCCTCTCTGACCTACATCCAGTCCCCAGAGCACCTCTGAGATTTTCAATCCACTATACCATCCAAGTTTAACTAGGTACTTGGAAAACCATTACAATCACAATGTCATCCCAGACGCTTGTGAACCCATTTCAAGTTTGTCACGGTGGGTACTTGAAAAACCCTATAAATGTTTCCAGGCATTTATGAACCCACTCAAGTTTGCACCGAAGGTACTTGAGAAACCTTTACAATAACTCCCCCTTACCACATGTAAGGTTACACTGGGAATCACTCTACCTCACGGACTGCACTATAACAGAGACTCACACACTCTCTGTTTTCTCAACTCAAACTCAACACAACAATCTCAAGATCCCAATCTTGAGTTTCTCACGGAAATACAATGAGTTTGGATGAATCAATAAATTTCTCTCAAAGAGTGGATAAATAAATGTTGAAGCTCTCGGAGAAGAAAGTATTAGAGTCATAAAGATGTGCTCTGTTTTGTGTTTAGTGACTTTATCATCTTCGTCATCTCTCTTCTTCTTCTTCTTCAGTTGGTTGCTTTCTCTTATTTATAATGTTGTCACGATATGTCCGTTGGAGAGGAAGACATGTATTTGTTACTCACAGCTTTTGCTTTTGTCGTTTTGTCATTAATGCGTATTTAATGCTGCAGAGTCAAACAACGGATAATGATGCGTAGGAACGTTAAAGTCTTCGAGCCTCGGACCATGTCAGTGCTTCTTTTCTCATTTACTGTTTGCAAGCTGTATTCATTTATAAGCGCAAACAATATTCAAAATAAAGTAGATACAACCTGTCAGTAATAACGGTTGTCAAAAAAGTAGTGCTCGAGTTTCCTTTTGCAATACTCGAGTGTTCAGAGGAAGTTTGAAAGAGAAAACATTTGAAATCTTATAATACTCGAGTGTTGGAACTATAATACTTGAGTGTTCTAACGTAATGTTGTGTTTTGAGATAAATGAATTCGATACTCAAGTGTTCAGAAGTCAATACTCGAGTGTTCACAACACTTCCATTAAATACTCAAGTGTTCAGCTTCAAGTATTGCGTGTAGTTTTGAAAAGCATCTCGATACTCGAGTGTTGTAACTCAGTACTCAAGTGTTGGCAATACTTCTATTTAAAACTCAAGTGTTCAGGTTAAAGTGTTGTGTTTGTTTTGAAAGAAATGCTCGATACTCGAGTGTTGTAAAATCAATACTCGAGTGTTTACAACACTTTCACCAAACACTCGAGTGTTGTGCTTGAAGTGTTGTCTTCCGTTAGAAAATTTTGCCCGATACTCGAGTGTTGAAAACTAACACTCAAGTATTGACAACACTTTCTCCACAACACGAGTGTTATTCTTCAAGTTCAAGTATTTTGACTCAATACTCGAGTATTCAGAACTCAATACTCGAGTGTTGACAATACTTCCACCTGTAACTCGAGTATTCTGCTTCAAGTGTTGAGTATTCGTTTGAAACCAAAAACCTGATACTCGAGTATTACAACACAATACTCGAGTGTTGTCAATGCTTCAACACCAATAATCGAGTTTCACATGAAAGTATTCTGCCATAACACATTCTAACACCAATACTCAAGTTTCAGAAAACACAACTCGAGTTTTGTTTCATAATTTGATCTTGCATCAGGTCACAGCACATAGCTCATCTTGCAACAGCCATAGCTCTCTCAATTCAACTCCAAACCTTGATTATAATACATCAATGGAAATCTCTGAAAGTCTATTTTCATAAGAAACAAGAATCAGATCCAAATCCATTATATAAAGAAAGTTATGAAAGATAAAATAAGCAAAGGTCGGTGATAAGATGTTAAATTCGACCACCAACTTTCGAAAATTATATCTCTTTCATATGAAATGATTTGATGCTGATTTTGGTGTCTATGAACCGTATTTTGAGTCCAGTTTCATATAAAATTGGTTTCACATCAATCGGAGTTGTATTTTGAGAGATATGAGTAAAATACCAGACATATATCAAGCTGACAGAAAACAGAGGAGGTTAATACTCGAGTGCTACATTCTAGTGCTCGAGTATCGACTTCCAAAAGGCCAATACTCGAGTTTTGTGACCCCAATACTCGAGTGTTGACTCCTATAAGGCTAACAGTCGAGTTTTGTGACTCCAATACTCGAGTGTTGACTCCCAGAAGGCTAATACTCGAGTTTTGTGACCCAATACTCGAGTGTTGACTCTAGAAATCAATACTTCAAGTGTATACTCGAGTTTTTTTTCAAGTAATGCCATAGGAAACCCCACAAACTCATCATACTCAAGTATTAACTTCCAGAATCATTTTTGAGCATCCAAGTGAAGCTGAGATGAATGGTTAAACAATGTATAATGACAAAACATATATTTAAAACATTTTAACATTCAAAATGAGTTATTTAACCAAATCATCCTCCAATTAACATGATGCATAAATATTTATTAACCAATATGTATTGTAAAAACTTTTTGCTCTATGAAAACATTTTGCTCTTTTATATTTGGCATCATCAAAACTAATCATATCTAACAAATAGGACGATAATCACCAACATATTTCAGGAATCAACTTTAGGATACAAAACCAGGTCTGTAGAATTAATAGCATTCAAAGTAAATCCAGCAGAGAAAAATTTTTGAATAAGAGAACAAACCTACGTGGCCACCACATTCCATTCCTTCTGATAAAAATACCCAGTAAAACCATCTGGGCCCGGGACTTTAGAGCCCCCAAACTCAAAAACAGCTCTTTTGACCTCCTCATCCGATACCTCAGCCATTAAAGATTTGTTATCCCTGTCTGTCACTTCTTATTCCAAAATAGCCCAGAACGATGCTAAAATCCCTTTCTCCAAAACTGTTGAATAAATCATCATAGAACTCCTCAAAGCATTTCGCAATCTCCACCTCACCTTCTGCCTAAGAGCTATCACCTTTTCTAAGCCTGGTAATTTTATTCCTGCATCTCCTCCTTATAATAGACATGTGAAAGAATTTAGTATTATGGTCCCCACATTTTAACCACTGCACTCTTGACTTCTGGGCCCAATATAATTCTTCCTGCTCCCAAAGCAAATTCAAAATATTCTTCAAATTAGCTAACTCCACCGTAGTAGCTTCATTCCATTCTTTTGTCAAACAATGCTGGATTTGTCCCATCAACAAATTAATTGCTCCCAAATTGTTGCCAAATTCTCTCTTATGCCACTCAAACAAGAAACTACTTAAAGAAGTCAAACACTCAACAAAATTATCAAGTAATCCATTATTGGCTTCCCCTTTCCAGTTATTAAGAACAACTTCCTCAAATTGAGGATTAGCTAACCATCTCATATCAAACTTGAAATATTGAGGTGTAAGTAGATCACTATATTCAAAATCAACAAGTAGAGGACAGTAATCTGAACCGATAGAGTTTAAAACTTGACTCTGACCTTTAGCAAACTTCTCCCTCCATGTGGTATTTACAACAGCTCGATCAAGTCGTTCTCTAATAAAAGCAATACCACCTCTGTTATTGGCCCAAGTAAAATGACAACCTTTTGTCTCTAATTCCATCATCTTACAAACAGTTATAAAGTTTCTGAATCTTTCTAATTCACTGTTTTTAACCATTCTGCCGCCTTCTTTATCTGAATGGTATAACATCTCATTAAAATCACCCAAGACCAACCATGGATACCCATTAATTGGTTTGAGTTTTTGTCACATTCCAAAATTTAGAGGTGACCGGCACGGACTATGAGAGATCTCACACTCCGTAATCCTATGATCATAGATATATGCTATTCTCTAAAACATTACGTAACATAATGCACATTTTCGTTTCCCAAGATTTTGGCATGAAATATGCTACGTGTTATTAACATTACGATTCTTGTAGAAATTTCGGCAGAATCTTCTTCAGAGGACAGACTAAGTCTACAAGAACCTGAAAATTTAAGTAGCATTCGGAGCAATGCTCCACTCAAATAGTTACACATTATCCAAAACATAGAGAAACCTCTGGATACTACCTATAGTCTACGTGGAGCTTCAAACCTTCAAAATTACATAACAAAAGCTTATATACACACACCAAAAACAATAGTGAAAACAGAATAACGAATCGAACATCTACAATGAGGCTCTTCACTACTCAACTAGAGATAAAGGGTCAACTGAACTATCTGAAGCAAAAAGTAAATTTCTGGTGAATAACATTCCATTGTACAGATTTAAATCCGATAAATAACATAATAAAAACTTTAATTTCTAAAGAATATAACCAAAACATGCTTGGAGTTATGCAACAGATCGTTCGTCAGCAAATTTCAAATGCATGATAAAATAATTTGTTTGCCAGAATCATTTTTGGAAAAATGCTTTTCAAGTCTCTCTTCTTTTTTTATAGGACTTTAATAGAACGGAATAACAGGCGTGGACACACAGTTCACGAGGGTAAATAACCAAGCGCAACTTGAGGCTACAAAAATAGGCGTGAACACACAGTTCACAAGGGTAAGTAACCAACAGGTGCGGCTCGAGGCCACGAATAACCAGCGTAAGGATAACCCCACAAATAACAGGCGTGAGACAATGCTCACGAATATCAAGCGAGCTCGAGATTAACTATGATGCAACAAGGACTAGCAGTACTGCTGTTAGTAACCAGCGTTCTGTATTCAGTCCTTTCAAAAACATTTTCAAGCATGCATGGGATCAACTTCCAGGTCGCTTTTAATAATAAACCATTTGGAAATAATTTGTAACAAAGAGTATATATAGAGTATATATCAAAACAATTCTCAAGCATGAAAACAATTGTGAACTGTATATATACAAAGAGTAAATAATTTGTAACATGAAAAGTTTACAACAATATCTCAAAACTATTCTCAAGCATACATAGAGTATATATCAAAACAATTCTCAAGCATGTGTAACGCATGAAAGAATCATTTCTTTATATCATCTTTATGCATGAATTAAAATTCTAAAAAAATCTTTCTTTCGACCTCCACTTTTAGATACCCAGTTTAAATAAAATAGGAAATGAATTAATAACATTAAATAAATCCTTCAAACCTATCTCTTCATAACATAAGAGAGAAGATCAAATAACTCCGATATTTCTTTATCAATGAAACCATGCTCAAATTGTGGTAGCAAATAATAAAATATAAAGATAGTAAAACGTAATTTATAAAAACTATAATGGGACGCTATTCACTCACCTTTAAGACTCTCAAATGTATAATTTCACTACTCTTTAGTTTCCAACTTGTTTTCTTTTTCCACTCCTATTAATAACAAATAAACATAATTTTTAAGCCAACAATACATTTCTAACATCCAGGAAATTCCAGCATCCTTAATCAATCTTTAAAAATTCATAACTTAATCTACAAAATTCCAAACGCAATGGTTAAAAGCTCTATTTAAAGATCTTTTCATTAAAGGAAAAATAATAAACAACATCATAGTTTTCTCATCCACTTGTAAAAATCACGAAATTGCCACTGCCCCCTAAGAATTTCCAGTTGTTCTGCACCACTTTGTAAAATTCATAACTTTCAATATACTTATCCAATCAACAAGTTCTATGACTTGTTTTAAAGCTTGATATATGTACTAAATGTTCACCAAATATCATGATCAACAAAGAGCATTTGATAACAAAAATATGCCTTCAAAGTCAGCTGTCCAAACAGCTTATATACCACTATAACACTCAGAAAATTCCAGATTTAAAAACATGTTTTTAACTATTAAAACCCATCAAGTTTCCAACCACATACAACAACTTGACACCACAAGCTTAGAAATTTCCGCTGCTCTTCAAAACGAGGGTCAAAAATCAAACCAAATCCCATCTCTCAACAACACAAATCATTGATTTCTTCACATGAAACTATTGCTTTAACTTGAGGAAATATCAATCTTTATATATTTATAACACCAACTGATATATATCAAGGAACAAGCATATGATATGATCAAGGAATATGGAAAACATAGAACCAATGCGTTGGGTTTCCAAAACTCAACTTCCAAGCCCATCATTACTATCGTCCAATATTGCTCTTTTGCTTCCATCTTCAAATATCAAAGGATCAATTTTTTTTTCCAATATGGTAAACATAACAATTCCTCTTTAACAATAAGCTTCTCATTTCACAGCTCCAGATTATGATTCCTAACCAGGCGAAGTACTGTTCACGTGAACAGTACATTACCCGTGCGGTGAACAGTGACACACAAATCTCTTCAACAAATCCACAGGAGATTCACATATAATGTTCCATGTAATGCAAGGAAGCTATAATCTTGCTTATAAATTGATTTAATCAATAAAAATTATCATTTCCCAATCCTCAGTTAACCCTTGAAACCTCAAAACCATAGCCATAGAAAAATCTGAAGATAGAGGAACGTTCAGGAGACTCACGTGAACCCAAATCTGAGCTTATACCGGCAAAAAATGTCTCCCTCCGGTGGAAATCACGGCGTCGCACGAATCATTCTGTCACTCTCTCTCTCTCGATCACGCGTCTGGAACGAAAATGAGGATGGATGAACAGTGGGGGTTGATGATTAAATGAATTATAATGTGGGGGAATTTACACATTTGCCCTTTTACTCTTTTTCCTTTTTTTCTGTTGTCTCTTTTTTTTGTTGCTGTTACAGTTTTGTCAGTTCATTCCACCACATATGTTTCAAGTTAACATCATGAGGACCATATACACATGTAATTGCTCCAAAAACCTTCCCATTCAGGCTTACCTCCTCAGCATGGATAAAATATCTATCTCCCACACCAATTGAAACATCCAACCCCTCCTTCCACTAGCATGCTAAACCTCCAGGCCTTCCTATAGTATCAACATAATAAGCATTTCCAAACCCCAATTTGCGTTGAACTCTTTCAATTCTCAGTCGCTACATTTTAGTTTTCGCCAGAAAAATTATTAAAGGCTTATATTTTCTACACAGGAACCTTAAATGATGAATTGTCAAGGTGGTTCCTAAACCTTGACAATTCCAAAATAGTCCAATCATTGCTCCTTGGTAGCTGTGAATGGCCAGCCACCATGCTTTCCTACAGAAAAGTTCCCCACTCCAGACTCCTAGTTAGAGATTAAGTCCTTACCTTTAACGAGATTCCTCTTCCCCTTCCCTTTCATCCTCATCCTCTTTTTCGTCATCCCAGAAACCTTACTTCCCATTGCAAAATGTAGAGGTCCCGAGAATTCAAAAGAGCCTTGAGGAGAGCCTTCATATTTATTACGACAATCATCCTGATCTTTAAAGGATTTCTGATCCCCAATTGCACAAACACTGTTCGTTTTAACCTGCTCCACTAGTCTCACCTCCGCTTTGCTCGGAAACTCAAATTCAGAATTCTTCCTCTTCTTAGCAATAAGTGACACCCAGTGCTCATTCGCACCACGTTTCAAGTCCAACTGATTCAATTTCTGAGCTAGGTCACCTATCCCTAATCCCTCTGCTGGAACAATAGCACCAGCGTCCGAAATAGCATCATCAGGTTCCTCGGGCAACTCAACTCAATAATGACCCTTTTGGCACGCAGAACTGATTTTGATGGAATTGGAAGTGGAACTAAAAGTGGAAGTGGAATTGAGATTAAAAGTATGTTTGGTATGCTGGAAGAAGTGGGATATTATTTTAATTTAATATTTATTTTATAATGCAAAAAGACTAATATACCATTCTCTCTTTTTTTCCCTCTGAATCTCTATGTTCGGTGAAACGAACCTTTTCCAGCTTCACTTTTTTCCTTTGAATCTTTGGTCGCCGGAGATGAGCGAGTTTATTTGGCTCTTTTCTTCTTCCTCTACCTATTGGCCTCATCTCATTGCATTGATGTCAAAATCGATGGACCCACAAAATGGTGGTCATCATCACGATGGAAAATCGATCATTCAACCACATATTGGGTGGCTTAAACGGACCCGACCCAACATCAATGGGCTGAATGGCGACGAATCGAACCATGTCTCAATTGCTGACTCGAAGTCACAAGAGATCCCCGTCTCCAATGACTCTGCGTTCGTTGATTCTAGCCCGAGGCACTCATTTTAGGCAGTAAGGGAACAAATATTCAAATCGAATGATAGCTCAGCGAATCCAGCTAAAATGAATGGCTATGCTAAGCAAGCGAAGAATATGTAAGAAGGAATGTCGAAAACAATTCATCTGAAAGGGCAACCCATGCCGTCACCATCTGAAAAATTCATCTGAAAAAGCAACCCATGCCATCTGAAAAAACCATAGTAGTCCAGATCTCATCTGAAAAAGAAATCCATGCCATCTGAAAAAACCATGAAAGTACAGATCTCATCCAAAAATATGTTGTCTGTCGTCCTCTGTCATTGAAGCCCACAGTTCATCGTCGTCTTTTAGGTTGTCATCGTCACCGTCGCCGTCTGCATCATGCTCACTGGAGTCACGAACACCTCCACTATGCATCTCGTGGTTGACAACCGAAGGGTACAACGGTCAGAGCATCAATTCTCAGGAACTGGAACCCAGTTCCTAAGAGGGCTGATGGAAGTGAGTTCCATGGAGAAATGGGTTCCATGGTACCAAACATCCCAAAATAGTGATTCTAGTTCCAGTTCCATTTCTCCATGCTCAGTTCCAATACACCAAATGGGGTGTAAGAGAATCCTTGTTCATTAACCCCAAATACTGAACCAGCACTTTCATCAGCCGTCCAATTGTATCTGGGCCTTCCAAACAAACTCCCTGATCCAGATTGATTGCAGTTGCCCAAGCCTACTTTACATTGATATCCATCAGGCCCACTCAACGGAGAAATAAAAGATTTCTCATCATAATTCCTTCCCACCATGCTCAAATGAGGCCTAATAAGTACCTCAGGTGTAACCCCCAAAATTTAGCCGCAATATAATCACAATTAATTATGTACTTTGTAGTTCCTTCTGAAACCATTTGTAATTACTTGTGATAACATTTGTAACCATTTATAATCCCCACAATACACTAGATATTTAAATACAATTACTTATTAAATCCTCAAGGTCAAGGGCACAAAAGTTGTGGGCGAGAGACACCCAGCCCACAAACTATTCACAATTCACAGTATCATTCCGACCTAGGGCACAAAACTCGCCCGCAAGTCACCTTTAAAAGCCACAAGAATCAATGATATTTAAGTCTCCCCTTAAACATGCAGATCCACAAATAATACTCAAAAGGATAGTAACAATTTAGAGGTACCAAAAGATAAATTGTTAACCATAGATGGAATATCATGACATAACCATAAGGATAACAACAAATCAGAGTATGCAGCCCTAAAGTTTGGCAATATACATTTTCTCCTTATTATAGTCTAGCTACTTAGCCTATAGTGATAGCTACTATCAAACTGTTGGCTCCTTCCCTTCACACCTCGAACCACTAAATTCCTTTCCTGAAAAAAATAAATATCGATAGGATGAGACATAAAGTCCCAGTAACCAATAATTAATTCATAGAATATACAATACGGAGATTATAAGTCAGTGAAGTAGTGCTAATATACAATATTCAAACAAAATTAAGTTTTCCAATCAGTACATTTAGAATGCACAAATGATCCCTCCATCCTGCTCCTCCATATTACTCCGTCACGACTCCCCACTTGCGTGTGAGTCACAATATATCCTGGCCTCCCTCCTGGGTCTAGACCGACTCCCCACTCACGTGTGAGTCACAATAAATCCCGACTCCCCACTAGAACGTGAGTCACAATAAATCCCGGCCTCCCTCCTGGGTCTAGGCCGACTCCCCACTAGAGTGTGAGTCACAACAAATCCCGACTCCCCACTAGAGCGTGAGTCACAATAAATCTCAGCCTCCCTCCTGGGTCTAGGCCGACTCCCCACTAGAGTATGAGTCACAACAAATCCTGGCCTCCTTCCTGGGTCTAGGCCGACTCCTCACTAGAGTGTGTCACAATAAATCCTACCAGTATGATTAGTAGTGGAGACAACCGCGGATAAATTCACAATGCATTACACAAGTCCCATCATCACAAGATCACCCAACTACTTCCATGCAACCTAATATGTCAATTCCCCACAAATGCATAAATTCACAATATATTACAAATAAAAATAAATTATGAATAGTTCATCTTACATATCTCTAAGTAAAACATATTCTTTACGTATATAGATAAAGAAAATACTTCCCACTTCACTAAAATTGAACATATAAAAATAGAGATAAGATTCGTAATATATAACTAAGGTATCAAAAATACCTTACAATCACGCAAGCATATAAAATGAATTAACCACGATTACCTTAACTCCAAAATGCTCGAAAGTTCAAGCCACAAAAGCATCAACCACACTTAAATCAATCTAATTGATCCCAAAAGAACTTCTACACCCAAAAGGAGCAGACGCCACACGAGAGAGAGATGGGAGAAGAGAACTCTGACGGCTGACCTAATTTTTCTATGCATAACGTGAGGGGGTGTGAAGGGCATTTAAATAGTACTCCTCACGTGGTCAGCTTTATCCCTTTTTTCTTTCTTTTTCTTTTATTATTTTTATACACAAAATATCACACATAATCCTCACTGATTTGTATTATCTAGATAGATATATTTTATATACATATATTTTATCAAGATCAGCTTATTATTTTGTATATCTTATACACACATATATTTTGTATATATCATCAACATTTTCTGATATATTATATTATTTTTTATAAAAATAATTATTATTTTTCTTTTCGTTCATTATTTCTCTGATTCATATGCCTCAAGGATAATATCGTTTTTATTCAAATGATTATCTAACAAATTATACTTAATCGAAAGTATTAATTATAAATAACAGTTAAATCTTCTAAATAAATAATTATTTCTCGATGATGATTAGATTCTTTAAATAAAAATTTAGGATCCATCAATAATTCTAGTTCCACCCGTGGCTAGAGCCGGTAATATGGGCGGCCCGGTGGGTTCGGGCCGGCCCGTCATGGGTTTTAAGCCCGGATCAAAATACCCATTTTAATATGGGTCATAATTTACCAAACCCAACCCATAACCGGTGGGTTGGTGGGTTGGGCGGGTCAGCCCATATTTTTTTTCTATTATTAAATTTTTTAAAAAAATAATATAATGAAAATTTTTGTCATAAGTCTAAAGTTCTAAATCATAAAAATACATTACAACATCATAAAGTTCAAAATTTAAACCCTAAACATCAATACCTCTACCGAACCAAAGCCAAAAGCAGGGATCCCAAACAGTATCTTTAATTAAAGATAAAAATATTAACATCTAGAACGCATCAACAACAAAAGTAGAGGATTAAACTCAAAAAATGTTTGATCTCATAATTTTGTCCTGTAAAATGAACCAAAGCAAGCTACAAACCAAATGAAAAAAAAGTGCAACTCAGAAAATACAAATGCCACAGAAGAATGAGGTATAATAAAACTTTATGCATCATAAATGGACCCAGATACTTCCTAAATTAAACTTATAATTGCTCTTCTTTAAGATACAAACCCAATACCCCGGCCATCACAGGCCTCACAAATATTGATAAACTGAACAATACTTTTGAATAACATGGATATTATGATCTATGAACAACATAATAAAAATTCAATCCATACCACTTAATTGGA
>JANTPZ010099829.1:0-10730 GCA_025593235.1 Vachellia pachyceras
AAAAAAAAGTTTGTCTTTTTTATTCATAATCAGTGCCCTAGCAATTATTAAACAATGATTTGACAACCCCTTGTGTAAAAAGTTTTCTACTTTGACTCTTCCCATCAAAAGCACCATCATCGTCAACATCACATCATGTCCCCATAAAAAAATAAAGTTGAAAATTTCATTTTTTTAAAAAATTTTTTACCAAATAACAGTATTGCTTAATTTTCCCGGGATGCTTATTCTAGGATTTCCTGTTTTGTGTAATCATATTCACTTATCGACAATAATTTGTTCTTGGACTCTCAATGGTTACATGTAAGTGACTGCATGAAAGTACATTTACATATATGATATACCAACCATTCGGATAAGAACTCGCTGATATATAAACGTCAACGGTTTTGTTCAGCATATATATATATATATATAAACAGATCAAAATATCTGTGTTTGTTTCGAAACTTTTGGGCCCCCCTTAAAACGACAGTGTTATTTATAAACATTAATTTGCCTCAGTAATATGTTGTGTTGCGAATCTTTGTACTGTACTTAAATGTCTTCTGTCTCTATGTTAGTGCGCGCGCGCGTTTTTGTGTGTGTCCTTTCTTCCCTTTTTCTTTTTAGTTGTTGGCATTCATGATGAATTGACACAACACTTCTTTTTTACTGTGTAATATAATCCTCTTTTCTTCAATATAATAATAGTTACTGTTCATGTAGTAATCTGTAGACCAATCAGACACCTCATACAGTGTGCCCTATTTGGGAATGAGGTAGAAAAATATTTTTACTCAAGCTGATATAAAAATGTGGAGAAAATTATCTCGTTTTACGGAAAATACTGTTGAACGTGTGTTTGACTTTTGAAAACATTGTTCCAAACAAATCCAGTGCATGTTTAGGAAGTATTTCTTTCCAATGGTGTACATAAACCAGATAAAACCATCTTAAAATCCGTAAAAACATATCGAAATCTGTAAATTCTTCTCAGAATCTGTCCCAAGGCATTCCCATACACCCATGGTAATATGACTTCCTGATTATCCTTATACCCTTCGTGGTCAGGACAGCAGCAAACATTTTATGCCCTTGCTCGGACAGTTACAGTTTGTTTACATCATGTGTAACACATCTGTTACACTTTTTTATCAAAAGTAACTCCTGGGTCAAGTTTATAAAAAACAACTAGTTTTTCTATAACATAACGAACCAAAATGTAAATTCATATCAGAAAAAATATCCATATTTAGCTCTCAACGGTATCTTAAATAAAATTGCCACCAATAAGCATCCATTGGAATAATCTAGCTGATATGATAGGTTTATGATGATAAAAATATCATTCATGCAATTGTGAAGTTTATATACTCCTCTAAGTCCTCTTATCCTATTTATAGAGTAGAGAGAAGTAACTTTTTGGTCATGTTATATGTCACGTTATTAATCTTTTTATATGTATGTATAATTTTATCCTTAATTTATTATTATGTTGATTTTGTTCTCTTGGGGTATAATGCATATTAAATATGCATAGTGTCAGACAATTAGTTGAATTTTAAAACAGAATTAATAATGTTTATTTTTTCTTAGACTATGTAAAATATGTTTGAAGTGTTTTATATATAGGACTAGAGGTAGTGTGTGTTCTTGTTCTCATTAGTTGTTGATTTTTCTGGGTTGCTGAAGCTGTGGAAAGAAATGCTAGAGAGGTTGATGATGATGGAATTGTTACTATTACCCAGAAGTGGCAGTGATAAGAGAATTGTGATGAGCAAGAGTTGGATATTTATAAGCATTTAGTTCAAGCACAGTTACAAAGATTAATAGATCGATCAAAGAGTAGTGAATTGCAAGAATTAAAAATTAATGGATTTGAATTCGTCTCATGCATCTCCTGTTCTTACTGATCCTGTTCCAATGAGCAAGTCAAGTCTGGGAATGCAATCTGGTCTCATAAGTTACAGCTCGCAGCAGCTGCAAGATTCATCTCTCTCTCCTGCCGCTGTTAAGTATTCGAGAAACGGCTCCAGAAAGAGCTCAGGGAATCTTGATGATGTTCGCTTCAATGGCTGGCTCGACGCCATGAAAGCTTCTTCACCTCCAAGGAAGAAGCTCCCCACCATCAAGGCCTTCAACAACTCTCACTCTGAATCCCAACAAGACTATCTCTCCTGGTAAATATGTCCCCCCCCCTTCCAAACAAAAAAAATTCATCACCATCACATATTTTCGAGTTGAATTTTGATTTTAATCCTTGTTCAACTTGTGATTTTTTGTTCCCTTAGTTTTATAAAGATATGGTTTGAGTTTAACAGCATTAGTTAAAAGTCAAGGCGCACCCTTGACCAAAATTAGTCCAAAGTAATATAAACTAATTCTGGTAGGCCCTTTAGTTTTAAATCAAACTAAATCATGATATGAAAATAGAAGGACCGAAGCTGAAATATGATCAAAGAACTAACAATGCTATTAGCCAAAAAAAAACTGCAACCTAGCTCATTTTGTTGCCTTTTTATTTCAGCTGGATTATCCATCAGCACTAGATTGTTTTGAGGAAATGATTGAGCATGCCAAGAACAAGAAGATTGTGATCTTCCTAGACTACGACGGCACTCTTTCACCCATAGTGGATGATCCAGATTGTGCTTTCATGTCTGAAGCTGTAAGCTCCTTTTTGCTAATTTGATGCACTAACTTATGTGTGATCATAAAATTAAGTGTGAAGTAGCATTCAACATTATGATATTATTCTTCAGTTGTATCTAACATCATAATTTTATTTATAGTATATCGTCCATCACTTTAAAGAATAAATAAGATTAGAATGTTGGATGTAACTGGAATAATGTTGATTAAATAAGATTCTGGATAGCAGTGAGAAATAACGTTAGGGTGATGGATGCTGCTTTGCCCTAAAATTAATTAATGACATGATTGATAATATGCTTACTAGTTTGTTTAAAGCATTTGTGATGATGATCAGATGCGGAGTGCAGTGAGGGATGTGGCAAAGTGTTTTCCTACGGCAATCATCAGTGGAAGATGCCGAGACAAGGTCTCCGCAACAGTATATAGTACTGTGATTAATAATTAAAAATGGGCAAGATTCTTAAAAAGAACACAGCCTTTTTTCCTACCCAGAAAAAAATGACGAGTTCTTTTTTGTTAAAAATTTCAGGTTTATGATTTAGTTAAACTAACGGAACTGTACTATGCTGGTAGTCATGGGATGGACATTATTGGACCTGCCTGTCAAACTCTGTCCAATACCCATCCACACTGTGTTAACTCCACTGACCAACAGGTATATACGTGTATACGTACATGTATATAATCATCATAATCTATCAGAAAAATTGCTACAATGGAGCGCTTGATGACTCTGTTCCTGTGTCTTTAACGTTATTGCAGGGAAAGGAGGTAATTCTGTTTCAACCTGCGAGAAGATTCTTGCCTATGATTGATGAGGTACAAGTATTACCCAAACGTTTTATAAAACAAGACTCAACTCGAAGCCCCTAATGTGTATGCTTTCTAATGCCCTTTGTAATACGACGTACGATATCGTACGTGAAGGTTTTTAAGAGGCTCGTGGAGATCACTACAGATATACAAGGTGCAAAAGTTGAGAACCACAAGTTTTGTGTTTCTGTACATTATCGTAATGTAGAAGAAAACGTGAGTGTCTGTAATAGTGGTTTTCTTGATTACCGTCTCACTCTCTCTCTCTAAAGTCAGTTTATTACAAAGTGATATTTTGACTGCAGAATTGGACAGTTATTGGACAACTTGTGCATGACATGTTAAAAGATTACCCTCTTTTACGTTTAACACATGGACGCAAGGTATGCGTGTTTCATGAAGCTATACACACACACTACCTCTGTCTTTAATATAAGTTTAAATTAACTTTTTTAGGAAGCTATAAAAACTAAATAAGCTATTTTAAAATATATATTTTGAAATACTTATATGTATCGTTAGATTATAGTGGTATATCAATTTATAAGATCGGATAAATTAGCTTAATAAAAATGATAAATACAGTAATTTATTTAACTTTCTTAATCTTTATGGAAAAGCTAATCGGGGCTAATATTACAAACCGGAGGTCATATACATTTTACTGTATTGGAAGCTTTTGAATAATGTGATAATGTTTTGCTATGTATTTTTTTTTTTTTTTGGTTATTGGGTGACAGGTTTTAGATATTCGTCCTGTGATAGACTGGAACAAAGGAAAAGCAGTTGAATTTTTGCTTGAGTGTCTGGGTACGTAATAATCATATAAAATAAATGGGGTTTTTGAATCTGTTTGTGTTAAGTTTACACACACACACACACACATGAATTTGCATGCATGAAATGAAATGGTGCATGCAGGTTTAAGTGAAGGGGAAGGTGACGTGCTTGCAATCTACATAGGAGATGATAAGACCGATGAAGATGCTTTCAAGGTAACAACTTAATTTTTAAGTTTGTAAAAAAAAAAGTATTTTAGTACTTGATGTCATTTATTTTGGTTTTAATTTAGTTCATAATTTTATAAAGTATATTTTTATTCCTTCAACTTTAACTGTAAGGCTCTGTTTAGATAGGAAGAAACACTATTATTACATAGTATAGTTTTTACAACTGAAATTCGCGTCCTTTTTTAAAAAAGGGAGTAAAAAAAGAAGGCGGTCGCTTTAGGCGCCCTATCTATAAAATAGGGTGCCAAAAAGTGCCTTTAGGCGCCCAATCTTGAGATAGGGCGCCAAAGGGTGACTTTAGACGCCCTATATGCAACATAGGGGGCCTAAATGTGACTTTAGGCACCCTATCCAGACATACGCAGAGTGACCGTCATATACAGACAGAGTGACAGACCACCACTTCCCTATAAGTTCCTACTCCAATCCCTTCTCGGCTTCTCCCATCTCCCAGCTTCCTTAAGACCCTAGCCTTAAGTTCACCAGTTTGAATGTCGATCACCAGACACCAATTCACCATCGTTGCCTCTTTGCTCTCGTTGACTCGCTCTAGTCCAAGCGTCCAACCTGCTGAGTGCTGGCATGTTGCCCAACCTCGCTCACTAATTCCATCGCCTCTCTCATCGTGTCTTCTTCTTCTTGAGTTCTCTGCTGACTTGGAGTCCATCGTCAACGGCGAGCTCTCATTTCCCCAGTTCGCTTGCAGGTATATTGTTCTGCTCTTCCCCATTTCACCATTTCGTTGTCTTCTTTGCTGCTGTCCATTACAAAACCATTTCGTTGTTCTGTTCACTTCATCGTCGGCGGTGACGCTGCTATCACTTCCCCATTTCCCCATTTTGCTTGCAAGATTTGCAGATTTATTGTTCTGTACGCTTCTTTGCTGTTGTGTGTGTACAGAAATATATATATATATATGTTTTTTTCATTGCTTTTAACATATATGTTAAGTGTCAGTTCATGTTACATGATTTTGTGTTTATAGATGTATATACGTCTAACTTTTGATGAATTTTGTGTTTCTCCGCCACAATGACTTTTGTTTTTAAATCTGATATGTGTTTATTATGTCTGGATTTGGTACAAAATGGAATTACCTACTACAAACTGAATCAGATGTAGTAAAGGGGTTAAATAAAATTGAACAGAACATTTTTTTAAAAAAAATATTCATATGCACCCTATATACTAATAGGACACCGTAGGTTAGACCTACGGCGCCCTATATTCAAATATAGGGCACCATAGGGTACACCTTACGGCGCCCTATATTTGAAGATAGGGCGTCGTAGGTCTACATATAGCGCCTTTTATGATATAGAGTGTCAGAGATCCTAACTTTCTATTCTCATCACATACACACCCCTTGAAGAAGGGCATCAATTAGGTTGAATATAGGGCGTAAAAAGTACCTTTTGTAGTAGTGAAAGGTTGAGAGGAAAGAAAATAGGAGGATAGAAAATGGAGATTAGAGAAAAGTGAAGAGAAAATATTATCGCCAATCATGCTTGGATGGATGAGAGAAATAGAAAGAAAGAAAATGGGTAAATAGTTGAATGACTAAAATATTCTTAAATAAAAAACTTTTAATAGATAGTTAAATAAGTAAAGTATTCCTAAAATATATCAAGTATAATATCGAATTAAATATGATATTGAAAAAATTATACTAACATTAATATCATTAAATAATTTAAAATCAAATTATTTCAAAACAAATAATTTAGATAAAAATGTATCATATTTTTAAGGTTATAAGGTTTTAGTAAGCAAATAAAAATAAATTAGATATTAGAATATATTTTAAAGTTTATCCTTTGAAAAAGTTATAGTCAAAATTTTAAAAAAGTTAGATGTTAAAATTAATGGCTTAAAATGAAAAGTAATAAAGATCATTAGGGTAGAGAAGGAAAAAAAATTTTCTCCATTTTTCTCTCCATATATGGAGAGAAAAATTGGATAGAAAACATGGTGGAACATACACCCCATTTTCTTTCCAATTTTTCCTTCCTCTCACTTTTTCTCTCTTATACAAGTAGGGGAAAACCCATTTCTCCCCCATTTTCTCTCGAAATTTTCTTTTCTCCCTTATTTCTCTCCATCTGAGTATGGGGTAATGTTTAGGGCAAAGTAACGGGAGGAGTGGGCTGGCCCGATGGCCAACCTGTACCCCGCCGTTTAGAATTAAACGGGTTCAGGTTGTGCCCAAACCCGGTGGTAGCCCGTTTAGGCCCATCCTAAATAGGCTACACTAAAACCCACCGGGTTCAGGCAGGTAAACGGGGCACCCCGTTAACTTTTTTACAAGGCACCAGACCAAAATAGAGAACACGAAGTGGAGCGGAAGCTACGGGGTGAAGGCGAAAACAAAGAACATGAAGACGAGGACGACAGACTTCTTGGGCTCCTGGGGTTGAAGGCCACTCCCTCATTTTCTCTCAAAGTTTTCTTTCTCCCTATTTCTCTCCATCTGAGTAGGGGTAATGTTTAGTGCAAAGTAACGGGGGGGGCGGGCTGACCCGATGGCCAACGTGTGCCCCTCCATTTAGAATTAAACGGGTTCAGGTTGCGCCCAAACCCAGTGGTAGCCCGTTTAGGCCCATCCTAAATAGGCTACACTAAAACCCACCGGGTTCAAACAGGTAAACGGGGCAACCCGTTAACTTTTTTTTCCGAGGCACCAGACTAAAATAGAGAACACGAAGGGGAGCGGAAGCTACGGGGTGAAGGCCAAAACAAAGAACATGAAGATGAGGACGACAGACTTCTTGGGCTCCTAGGGGTGAAGGCCACTCTCTAGTTTACTAAGGTCTTCACACGATCAGAGCCGAGCAAGCAGATATGCTATAGCCACGATCACGAAGGGAGAAGAAGAAGCTAAACGATGATGGAGCTTAAACCTGGGACTGATTTTCTGGGTTTCCACTTTTCAGCTTTAGGTTCCAATTTCGGCGTCACTACTGATTCCGTGAAGAAGTGGGGTTGTATACTCTTAGGTGACACTATTATCAGCGATAACTATACTCTCAAACTATGTCATCGCAGGGGAGAATAAGAGGGTTGAAGGAGGATGAGGAGGACAGGAGGTAGCGGTGGCGTTAGGGTTTAGGAGTGATGCCGCTAATTCTGACGTCGCTGCTGATTCTGTGAGAATCGAACACAGAGTATACAAGGGTTTACTTCGTACAAGGGGGAATCGAACACGGAAGATAGAACATAAGTGAGCTGACTTATAGGAGTTAGCATTAGCTATAATATATTATATTTACATAATGATGTATAAAAAATAAAAAAAATTAAACAGGTAGGCACGTGCAGCTCGAGGCTTTGCCCTTGTCCTGTCCCATTTATACCCTTAGCTCACCCGTTACGGGCTGCTTTTTGGGCGGCTCAAACGGGAAAAAAGCATAAGAGGTCCGGGCGGATCCACCAGGTTCCGGGTCATTTGCTTAGCCCTAGTAATGTTATTCTCAAAGTATGTTTTTTTTGTGCCAATCAATATTAGTTTCATAAAATAAACTTACTATTTTAACATTTGTGAATGTTTTATCAACAAACTTTGTTTCATTAAGTCAAATTGGCTTCATAAATCGTATGATGCCAATAATCCTACTTAATAACTATTGAGTTTCTCTTCGATTTTTCTTTACTCTGTTTCATAAAACTCCATATGACTTCATCTAGCCTCCTTTTTGTTGTATTCAATAGCCTTATTTGTACACATCTAAACTACCTCAGACGATTTTTTACTATTTTCTATCTAATATATACCAATCCAATTCTTTTTGGATTGTGTTTATTACAGATATTATCTTTTCATGTATGATTATATATCTATCTTTAACATGTGAACTCATTGATCTCCTTTGTAGATAAACTTTGCCGCATTCATAATGGTCTACTCTATCAATTTAACCTCCAAATCACTTTTAATTTTTCTTTTATCAAAATCCTAATGTATATATTCTGTCTTTATCATTCCAAAAACCCCTTACCCTTCTCGATAAGAATTTATTTCTTCTTTTTTCTACACTCATATATATAAGACAATTTATAATGCATTTTATGTGAAGTTCATGAATTTCAAAGGTTCACAATTTAAAGGATTCAATATTCAATGTAGTTTAGTGATATTTGTTTTCTGTTAATGATTTAATAAATTAAAGAGTTGAATAAAATATAGTAATATAATGCATGAATTTGGATGAATAGGTGCTGAGAGAGAGCAAAGGAGGCTATGGGATTTTAGTTTCGTCCACAAGGAAAGAAAGTAATGCCTCCCATTCTCTGCGGGACCCATCTGAGGTTTGCTCTGCCTTTCTTCTCATTAATTCTCTCTTTTAAATTTTCTTCACAATGTAAATATTCCCCTATCAATTTTGTAAATAAAAAAATTATAATTGGTTAAAATGCTTTTTACTAAGCCACATTCACTTGCTGTTTGATTAAGTGAGGTAGTGATTTTTTAAGATTTAAAGATATATCTTTTTGAAGAAGTACAGAAGACAAGTCTGATATATTTATATATTATCCATATCAAGTTTAAATAGTTTGTATTTTTATAAAATAAAATGTTGATAAAATTTAATTCGTTGACATCTGATTCCAACCAGCTATGGAAGATATGAGCATATATGATTGATTCATTATCCTGAAGTATTTTTCTACTGCATCCATTATCATTGAGTATTTTATGATTTATCCATCATTTTAAAGTATTTCTCAAATGTGTCCATCACGTTAAAATATTTTGTGATTTATTAGTATATGAAGTGTCTTTTTTTTTTTTTCAAAGGCATCAAGCATCTTAATTGCATGCACAAAATTCCACTACAAAATATTTTAAAGAGCTAGTCGTGTCTGAAAAAAATAATTCGTAGCAATGAATGAACAACAGAATAATTTATGATATGGATCCACTTGAAATAAAATATTTATGGGAGTTGGGTCCCCTTTGTGCCAATGCTTTGGGTAAGAAGGATTAAAATTGGAGAATGTGGTACTCTTGGGTGCAGGTCATGAAAAAAATGTTGGTGAACAGGACAAGGGAAGAAGAAAACAAGCAACAAGAGAATAAGAGCCATTCATTTTAATAACTAATGTTATAAAACTCGGATCGGATATTGAACCGGGAAAAGGCGATAGGTCATGATTTAAATAATAGTGACCTAGGGCATGCCATTAATTTTTGTCATAGCAATGCAATTTACCATTTTTCTTCTTTTTTTTTTTCAAACTATGGTTTATCTTTATTTATTATTCCTTTAATTTTTCCATTTATGCATAATTGTTTCTTTTTTTTTCTTTTTTACTTTTCAGAAGGTTCCAAAATAGCATATATGATCATTAGGGCAGTAATACACTCCTCTTTGAAACTTACCAGCTGATATTGAAGTTTCACTACAAAAAAAATGTTTTGTTCCTGGAGATTTTCCTGCGGATTTCGGCTAAAAATCCGCAAGAAAAGCGTTTCCTACGGATTTTCTTGCGGATTTTAATCCGCAGGTATAAGGTTCGTAGAAATTTATTTTCCTGCGGATTTAAAATCTGCAGGTAATTACCTGCGGATTTACTTGCGGAAAAATCCGCAATTAAAATCCGCAGGTAAAATCCGCAGGTAAATTCCGCAAGAAAATCCGCAGGTAATAAATTCGCAGGAAAATCCCCAGGAAAATCTAAAAAAAATTTAAAAAAAAATATCTTGGAATTTGTAACATTTTTCTGGTTAGTTTCTATCAAAATCTGATGGTAGAAGATAGTGAATTTGTTTTATAAAGATGCGAATATGTGATAGTTTACAATAATGGAATCAATATAATCACAGCATAAATATATGATAGTTTATAATAATCCAATCAATTTACAATATAGTGTTTTAAAAAAATCCCCAATATATAGGGAGTTTACATTTGGAGACCCTTATATATAACTCTGACATTTCCAATGAGCTAGAGCAATCTGTTGTGCCATAGCTGCAACGCTTTCCTACAAGTTCATCTCGAAAGGAAACTGGAAGGCAATGGTCAATTTCTGTGAGCTAGAGCAATTTCTTTAGTTTCATTGCCAAAGTCTCTGCACAATCCAAAGCTTGCAAGTTTGTGATGAAGCTCTGCCTTTGCAAGTGAGACACATATACTCCCATGCTCACAACAGGCTGTCTTGTTTTTAATCCCATCACCACAAGGCTTGGCAACATGTAAAGCATCAGGCAAAACCAGCTGGCAAAGTGGAGCAAAAGACCATTTGGAAACTATTTAACAAGCCAGGCGG
>JANTPZ010099830.1:0-16903 GCA_025593235.1 Vachellia pachyceras
CACCATATCCCTCCACTAAAACCCATAGCATCAACTACATCCACATTATGGAAACCAATTCGACAAGCCAAAATCTTAGCCTTACTACTATCTTGTCGAGGTTCAAGAATAGCAATAAAGGAAAGATTATGTTTTCTCTTAAGGTCTCTGAGCAACTTAACAAACCCTTTACCGCCCACTCCTCTAGAATTCCATATCAAAATATTTCCTAACATCATAGTATTTTTGTGTTTGATATTAGAAATCAACACCATAATCAATCTCAACCATCGTTAGCACAAACACCCGAAACTTCCATGACTGAATCATTAGAATTCGACAATGGATTAGAATGAACTTGGTATTCTACCCCTTCTCTTGAAGTGTCCCCATGGTCTACTGGATCATCATCCCTAGAAATAACCACCAAACTCCTTCTGTCACCCACCCTTCTTGGTAACTCATTTTTAGGATAACTAGAATCTTTGGTGTTTGTCGAGGTGGCCATATCACTCAAACCCAATATCCTAGTACTACACTCTTCTTTCTCTTCAGAGGCCATATTCTTAACAAGGCCTATTTTATTTTTCATAAGCAAGAGATGATCCATATTTTCCTTCACAAGCCCTTTTTTGCCTTCTATCTCACTACCTGGGCCTTTTCCTTTTTTAGATCCCATCAAACCATTGGAGATATTTTTCATTATGGCCCCACTTGAAGATTTTATTTCCTTCTTATCTCCTTTCAAACTTACTTGTTGTGATTGCATTCCCTTCTTTATTAGTGTTGATTGCGGTGCATTCATTGGCATTGATTGAGATACATTCCTTAGCATTGATTGCGGCACATTCATTGGCCCCGAAATATCCATGATTTTCTCCTCATTATTAGCGATTTCATTCAGAATTCCAAATCGTGATCCACTTTCTCCTTCTTGCATCCGGTTCCTACTCCTGCGCTCTTCATTGAATGTACTTCCCATAACCGAGCTTGGTGGCCGGAACCGCCGTGGTCTTTGAACCACCCTCCAAGCATCATATTTCACCCCACCTGTACCGTCGCCCTGAACCTCCGTAATCTTGCCACCACCATCCTCATGTAATCCATTTGAGCCATTCAAATTCCCCACCCTGTTATTGCCCTTCTGCGATGACTGCTCGCCCAACTTTGCTGGACAATGATCGACATCATGACCATATCGTCCACATCCAAAACAGATTAAATGAATACCTTCATATTGGATTCGCTGGACTTTCCCATTGATTCGTATGTAAGGTCGGAGAGGCTTGGTTAGATCAAGCTCAACACAAATTCTGGCGAACCTGCCTTTCTTCCTCTTCATTGTATTTTCATCAAGCTTTAACACTCGCCCCACCTGAGAACCTAGCACGTAGAGTATGCCTTTATCATAAAAATCCAGCGAGAGTTGATCGATTCGAATCCATGCAGCAATTTTAGTAATGTTTTCCTCAGCAGAAACAAACTCATATCGCCATGGTTGCACAGAAAGATAATGGTCAAAAAGTAACCATGGCCCACCTGTTAACGCTAGATCATAATCAGCTCTCTTCGTGAAAGAAACGACCGAAAATCCAGAACCCACATCAATAACATCAATAGTACCCTCCCGTTCCCAAAACTGACGTAGCTTCCCTTCCAGATATTCCTGGTTCACCATGCGTCCCAGTAATTTCACAATGAGAGCATTCTTCCAACGTTGAGCCAGACGCTACTTCTCCTCAGGCGGGATAATAATATCCGGACCATCATCTCGCATAAGCACTGTAATTCTTGATTTCCATTTCTCACTACTCCACCAGTCATCTTCTTCCTCTACATCACCCTCACGATCCTGAGTAACTGCTTGCTTAAACGATTTCCATTTACCCGCACCAACACCAGGTTCTGTCACGGTCTCTTCCATTGACTCTGCAACATCTTTCGAAGATCTACCTTCATCCACACCTCCTCTACCGTCCTTACTAACGCTGCCATCTCCTTTCTCCATCTCACTGTCATGCATCCAACCCTCATCCTGTGGTATTATCTTTCTTGGGGATGAGAAAATCCCCTCCCCATCACGAACCTTCTTTCGACTCCTCCTCAAAGCATCCTTTTCCTCCGGAGACTGCTCCGGTGGCACTCTCTCGCGACTCCGGTCACGCTCTCGTAACGCCATCTTTCGATTCCACATTTTCTTGACCATGAAATGATGCACAGTAAAGAAAGGTTTGTGTAGTCAACTCATAAATTACTTTCAAAATGGGTCCCATATTAATAAATTAAATATGGACAATATGTACAAGAAGATTCTATGGTTTACTCAAAAAAATAGAAGATTTCATAGATGAAAAAAAAAGAAAATACTTTGTTGTTATTAATAATTAAATTAAATATTTCATCTTTAATATTGTGACATAATGGACCCAGATATGCAATACTTTTCTTCCCAATCAAAAAAAAATTTTTATTGCAAAATTTCCAAAAGCAATTTTTTTCTGCAAACATATTTGTTGCAATATTTTCTTGGCCACAATAGTTACAAAGTTCCATATTTTCTTGACCATGAATTGATGCATAGTAAATAAAGGTTTGTGGAGTCAACTCATAAATTATTTTCAAAATGGTCCCATGTTGATAAATTATATATGGACCATATGTACAAGAAGATTTTATGGTTTACTCAAAAAATAGAAGATTTTATGGATGGAAAAAAGAAAATACTTTGTTGTTATTAATAATTAAATTAAATATTTCATCTTCAATATAGTGAGATAATGGACCCAGATATGTAATACTTTTCTTCCCAATCAAACAAAACTTTTTATTGCAAAATTTGCAAATCAATTTTTTTTTTCTGCAAACATATTTGTTGCAATATTTTCTTGGCCACAATAGTTACAAAGTTCACCTCCTTGTATATCCTCCAAATTATTTTAATGACAGAAAATATTGATACACCTAATTGCAGCTTTTACGACATATATTTTTATTTTATTATATACCATGAATTATGGACGATATTGATTCAAGGTAAATTTTAAATGGATTTATCTAAAATATATTATATAATTAATTTATATATAGCATTTTCTATGTACATACTCATATAAAGAAACTTTAAGAAACTTCGTCAAAAGTAAATCTATAAACCAAGAAGTTTGGATTATCTAATATATTAAGCAACAAATAAATAGTTAAAATTAATGAATCATCCAAAGTATGAATAATTAGCACATAGTGCCTAAATGGCTGCGTGGCAATTTGCAATGAATGTTTTATAGCGCTCATTTGAACCCATTATCATAATTAAGTAATTTATTTAGTCATTTTAATCTCCCAATAAAAATTAATTAGCTATTATATCAAAGAAAAGAGGCAGTAGCATATTTTTTCAAAAACACCATAATCATTTTCCTTAACTTTATCTCTTTCTCTCTTTTTCTTGATTATTGTTGAGGGATCATCAATAATAGATTGGACCACAAATTAAAATTGGGCAAATAATATGGACCAACTTCACAATTAGTTCTTACATTAAAAATCGGAGAAGTAATATTTTCATAAGCCCGATAGCTCAATGATATGGAATCTCTCAAATAAGGGTCATGGATTTGATTCCACTAGTATCATTTAAATAGTTATTTTATGCCTTTTTAATTCAAAATATAAAATACTATCTCATGTTAATCATATTCATATAGCACAATAAGAGTAATGAAGCAATACTTTTAAGCTTAAAATGGTAAGATGCTACTTTGTATTATCTTCTTTAATTCAAACCTTCTTGAATATGAGAATCACCTTTGGTCTTTGGCAAAGGTCAACCATAAATAAACATCTACATAACCATACCCTCTGCAAATAATCATTTTAAACTCAATGAGAACGTTGGCTTAATAAAAATCCAACTCCTTCCATGAGTTCTCTAAACAACAAAATTTAATTTTGGCCAACATTTTAACCTAATAAGGGCTTGTTTGGAAATCCTTTTGAGAATAGCTTTTATGGATTCCGAGGCAAAACCTAGGTTTTGGAGAATAGCTTTTACGGATTCCGAGGTAAAACCTAGGTTTTAAAAGGTGATTGCGTTTGGGAAGTTATTGGCTTTTACGAATTTTGAGGCAAAAAATAAGTAAAAAGAGGAAAGAGAAAGAAAGAAAAAAGTAGAAAAAAGAAAATTTATTAGGAGAGAGTGTGTGATTTGATAAGAAAATAAATTTTTCAAAACCTAGGTTTGAAATTGAGGTTTTATATCCAAAATATATTTTTTGAAAAATATGAGTACTTGGACAAAACCTAGGTTTTGAGGTAAAATAATCAAAGCTAGGTTTTAAGAAGAGGAACCAAACAAGCTCTAAATCTTTGACTCTCTCTAATCATTTTATATTTAAAACAAAGGCTCCACCACAAAATAAAACAAAATTTCATTTTTAAACTCATTTAGAGCCATTAAAAAAATATGAAAACTTAACTCCTTAGTTATGTTTAACTCCCATGATTATGTCAATCATAATTATTGTATATTGAATAATCTTATTTATTAATGACTTTTGCTTTTTCACAAGGGTAATCTTATTCCAAACACTGTCAGACACTTAATGTGAGTATCTCTTCCAACGAAGATTTAAATCTTGATTTGACACAGTTTGAAGGTTTAACTCTTCTGTTAGGCCCAACCCCATCGGTAATTAACTTTAGCATTTGGTTTTATCAAATAAAGAAATAATTTGTTTGAGATACCGTTGGGTACTAAATGTGGGTACAAAAATTTTGAAGGAAACTAAAATGCAAATTGGGCCCTAAAAACTTAATGGGCCAGGCGAACTGGTTAGCATCTGTGGACACTATCCCAAGTCCAGAAAGGTAGGCCCAAGAAAACAGAAACTCTTCGACAGAGATCAAGCAGGGTTCAGAATGAGTTCGGGCCGATCTCCGATAACAGAACACAACTTCATCAGGTAGCAAAGCTTCGGAGACCGAGCAAGAAACAAAAAAAACAAGAAGACCGGGGTAAATTTTTCTTCGTTAGTGAAAAAAATCCCATTTCTTTGTCGGTGAACGAGCATTCCGCCGCACTTGGCCAAGTTCACCCTCGGATGCCTCCCACTATTGTCTGCCCTGCGTGGTTGTTCTCCGGCAAGTACTAAAGAAGGTTTAAACCCTAGGGTTTTGCCTACTCTCAAAATTCATTGAGATTTATTAGTTCAATTTGGCTTTGATTCTTTTGATTTGAATTTGTTCACCGCATCATCTGTTACTGAGAGTTTTCAACACCGCCACTTATTGCTCTATTTTAATTTTTTTTTCTTTGAATCTTCTCGTGTAATCGTTTGAATATTGATGTTTTTGAAGTTGGGAATGTTTACAGATTGAGTTTATATATTTTTAACTTTGATTGTTGGTTTTTGGCTGAATGATCTATGAATGGTTACTATACTTCAGCTTTCTTCATTTTGGTTGCTAGCTACTTCTAGATGTTAGATATGATTAGTTTTGATGATGTCAAATATAAAAGAGCAAAAAAATTTTTATAATGCATAATGATTTATAACTATATTTGTGCATTCTTTTTAAGATGATGTCAAAAATATTTGTACAACTATATTCTTTTTTATTGAAAGATGATGTGGTTAAATAACTCAATTTGAATGTTAAAATGTTTCAAATATATGTTATGTTATCAAAAATTGAGTTACCATTCATCTAAGCTTTTTTTGAATTCTCAAAACTATTTCTTGAAGTAAAACATTATGGACCTTATGTGGTTGCAAGTTTTTGAAACTCAAAATGATTTTGAATTTGGTGAAAAGTTTTGAAACTCGAGTCCCAACTTTTACAAACTCAAGTTCTGTAACTGTTTTTCAAAACTAAATATTGAAACTGGAAGTTTTGAAAAAGAAGTTTTGTGATCAAGTTCAAAAACTCAAGTCCTCAATTTTCAAAATTGGAAGTTCCATAACGTGCAATCAAAACTGGAAGTCAAAACTTGAGGTTTCAGCTTCAAGTTTTCGAATCACGTTATAGAACTCGAGTTCCAAGTTTTTCAAAACTCGAGTTCCACAACTATGTCTCAGAACTTGAATTCAAAACTTAAGTTTCAACTTCGAGTTTTAACATCACGTTATAGAACTCGAGTTCCAAGTTGTTCAAAACTCGAGTTTTACAACTGTTTTTAACATCACGTTATAAAACTCGAGTTTTAGGTTTTTTAGAACTCGAGTTCCATAACTGGTCCACAAAACTTGATTTCAAAACTAGAAGTTCTGACTGAAAGTTTTCACAGAACTCGAGTCTTTTGTTTTTTCAAACTCAAGTTTCATGCCTTCCAAGATTTCTTTAATTCAAAAACTTGATTCTCAAACTCGAGTCCTCACTAAAAGTTTTCCAAAACTCGAGTTCCTGATTTTCCAAACTCGAGTCTCAAGGATTTTTTCAACTGAACAGTTTTACTACATGACTTTCAAACTCAATGTTATAGAACTCGAGTTGTGAGATGTTGAAAACTCGAGTTGCATTTTTCTCTAACATGGCTTCTAACACAGCTACGCCTATCATCTACAGAAGCTTTCATTTTTGTGCTTAGACATTTTGAATTTCACCTGCTCTCATAAATGCTTTTTAGTTTACCTATTAAACATGTATGGGCTTAATTATGTCTCTAGCACTCAGCATTAACGGTCATCAATACAGTCTTCGCCATCAAAAAATGAGATGCGCATTAATGGCAGAACAACAAAAGTGAAAGCTGCGAGAAACGGATACTTGCTTCCTCTCCAATGGACATATTCTGACAACATCTATAAATAAGAGGAAGCAACCAACTAATGAGAAGTTGAGGGAAGATGAAGATGATAGAGTTACTGAACACAAAATAGAGCATAGCTTTAGGACTCTAACTTTTATTCTTCGAGAGTTTCAATGTTTATCCACTCTTTGGAGAGTAGTTTATTGATTCATCCAAACTCATCTTGTTTGTTAGTATGAGTTTGAGTTGAGAAACAGAGCATGAGAGTCTCTATTATAGCGGATATTGGAGTGTGATTCCCGATGTAACCTTACATGTGTAAGGGGAAGTGATTGTAAAGGTTTTTCAAGTACCTTTGTTGCAAACTTGAGTGGATTTCATAAATGCCTAGAAAAGTTTATGGGGTTCTCAAGTACCCACTGTGACAAACTTGAAATGGGATTCACAAGTTTCTGCGATGATATTGTGATTGTAATGGTTTTCCAAGTACCTGGTTAAACTTGGAAGGTATAGTGGATTGAAAATCTCATATGTGCTCTAGGGACTGGATGTAGGTCAGAGATGACCGAACCAGGATAAATTACCGTGTGCTTATCCTTCTTTTATCCTCATCAAAGTATATTATTTTTCACCTATACAATCTGTTTTCATACTCCAGTCTTTGATTAATTTGTGGTTTAAATTTTGTGTTCGACTAAATCTTGAAAATAAAGTTTTTGAAGACACCCAATTCACCCCCTCTTGGGTGACAGCCACTCTAACACTATTCGCTTTGGATTGTGTTGCTTTTAGATGTTGCAATCCATGGTCTAGAAAATGACTTGGCTCGATGAGCTTTTGGCCATTAGAAGCTTGAGTTTAAATCATTTGCAAGAAACAACGAATTGCGCACCGTAGTTGCTCTAGGCAACACATTTCATTATCATAAATTGCAAGATGAAATTGGAAGATCATAAATCGAAAGAGTGTTTTCGTTGGCTTAATAAGTCATCTTAGTTAAAGTGTATGGAACAAAAATTAAAAGGATATGATATCAACTATGCCTATATGGTTTCATGTAATTGGTTCGATACGAGTAATAGGGTTCTAATATTTAATGAGTAAAAAAAATGCTTTGTGGCAATTCAACACTACAACCCATATTGTTTAATCACTAAAGTCCTTTGTCTAAAACTATCTTTAGGGAAAAGTCAAATTCTGAACATTAATTTAAAAAATCATAACATAATCTATAAAAATAATTTGGACTTGGTTACTTAAATTTCTTTGAGGGAATATGATATGCTGGACACTTGGCCGGACAGAAAATTCTATAACATCACTTACCATTTTGTTCAGAATGCCTGTTTCGGGGTCTCCCTTATGCTCCTCACATCCTCTTATTTTATTTTAATTTTTATTCCAAATCAATGCTCATCACATGCGCTTATTTCTTTTTGACCCGACGCAGCTTCTTGGCTTTTTCATAATAAACTTCGTCCCCAAATGCCAACTGCAATGTACGTATTAGTTTTACGATTGCCAATATATTTCATTTCAAATTGTTGGCCATTGATGTTTATGGAAGCAAATAAAAATTGTATACAAAATTGTCAAATAGACATTAATTGTGTAATATATTATATAGTTAATTTATATATACGTTTTTCTATGTATGAACTATTGCAAGGAAATTTAAGGTCAAGAACTTAGACAAATTCATTGCAATTCATTTAAAAGAAAATTCTGTCAATTAGTAATGTGCTGTAAATAAGGGGTTATAAATTTATAGAGCTTTCAAAATTTTAAAAGTTTATTGTCGTACATCTAATAATAGGCCCATTTAAAAAGTTTATCATTTCCGTGACCTACTAATTTTTTTTAAAACAATATCTGTTCTCATAAGAAAGTAAGAGAGAGAGAGTGTGTGTGAATATAAAGATGTAGAAGCTAAATGCCTAACTGGCAATTGGCATGGAATGTTTTATAAGACCTAATACCCCGTTTGGTACGCAGAACTGATTTGGATGGAATTGGAAGTGGAACTGGAATTGGAAGTGGAATTGGGATTAAAAATATGTTTGATAGGCTAGAAGAAGTGGGTATTATTTTTATTTAATATTTATATTTATAGTGTGAAAAGACTAATATACCCTTTACAACAAAAACAATTTCTTTTCTTCCAAAAAAAAAAATTTCTTCCTCTCCCCCACAACCAGCAGCAACCACTATCCTCACCGTCGGTATTAGGCGGAGCCATCAACAGAGAAGGGAAGCAACGAAGCCGGAATTGCATCTTCTTTCAAACGCTCAAAATGAATAATCATTCTTCGTCGTTCATATTTTATCAATCCTCCTCCTTCTTCGCTTCTGTTCATGGCGATTCCTCCTCAAATCTTCCCTCCTCGTAAACGACGGCCATCGGCGACGTCATTTATCCAAACTCGCAGACCTCGACCTTCTTCACTCTCTGCTTCACCTAACCCATGAGATTCCCTCTCTCAAGCCCATCCAATTCCTTCTCAAACGCAATTCCTCTTCCATCATTTGCAAGATCAATCTTCTTGTCGTTCTCTTTGAAGAGCTTATCAGAAGTTCGGTTTCTCTTTCCTTTCAATCTGCCATTCTCTGCTTCGAAGAAATGTACATAATTCTACAGAGGATCAAGACCTTGATTGATGATTTCTCCAACAGAGCAAGATGGCGCTGTTGATGAAGAACGGATCAATCGCTGATAATTTTCACAAACTCACCTCTGATTTATCAACTCTTCCAGGCGAATGGACTCCTACCAAAGCCATTCATCATCGTCTTCCATGCCGTCGCCATTGCCACCGCCGCCGCCGTCGACATCATGCTCACTGGAGTCACGACGCCGCCGCTGTGCTTAGTTGAATACGGAAGGGTACAATGGTCATGAGAGCAGTCCTTAGGACCTGGAACCCAGTTCCTCCCCTTGGCTGATGGAACCCACTTCCATCATTTTTTATGGAAGTGAGTTCCATGGAGAAATGAGTTCCATGGAAGCAAACAACCCAAAGCATGGATTCTGGTTCCACTTCAACTTCTCCAAGGTCAGCCCCATATACCAAACGAACCATAATACATCATCCCATTCCAATTCAGACTCATACATTTATACTAATTTGAACCCATTATTATTCATTATTGGGCCTTAAGAGTTCAAAAAATTGTGTTTCAAAAACTTGGCATCCTGATATTCACTAAAAAAATTCAAATTATCTCATTTGATGCAATCATGCTCTATGGATTGTGAGTATATCTCCCCACGAGAATTCAAACTTTAGTTTAGTATGTTGTAAGAAACTTACTCTTTCCTCGAAACTCAACTCCAAATTTTGAACAAGATTTGAGAGAAGTTTCTACATTTAATTTATAATAGTACATTAAACGAGAATGCATTCAGTAAAATGATACAAATGTTTAGCAACAAATGAGTAAATAAATAAACATTCCTCTTCATGTGAAAAAGTGTTTTGTGGCAATTCCACACTTCAACCAATATAGTTTAACCACTTAAATCTGCTGTCTAAAATCTGTCTTTAGGAAAATCCAAATTCTAAACATTAAATTTTGAAAAATATCATGACTTAATCTATAAAAGTAATTGGACTTGGTTACTTAAACTTATTTGAGGGAGTATAATATGCTAGACACTTAGTCGGATAGAACATTCTAAAACATCACTTAAAATCTCATTGCCTTGAAGGACTTTCTATAACCACTTCAAAAAATTTGGAAACAAGTGGAAGGTTTATCTACGGATGTGATGATGAAGAAGAAGGAAACAAAGAAGCAAGAATACAAGAAGATTAAACGTTCATAAGAAACTGAGTGTGTGTGTGTGTGTGAAGATGCAGAAGCCAAATGCCTAATTGACAATTGGCACGGAATGTTTCATAGGACCTAATCGATCACCCTTTTCCAGTTCAATCTCATACATTTGTACTCATTTGAACTCATTATTATTCATTATTGGCCCTTAAGAGTTGAAAAAATTGAGTTTCAAAAACCTGGCATCATGATATTCACTAAAAAAATTCATAATTGATATTCCAAATTATTTTTACTAATATAAGTATATCATTTGACGCAATCATATTTTAGGGACTACGAGTACATTTCTCAATGAAAACTCAAACTTTAATTTAGTATCTGTGAGGAACTGACTATTTCCTCAAGACTCAATTCCAAATTCTAAACTGGATTTGAGAGAAGCTTACACATTTAGTTTATGACAGTACATTGAACGAGATTGCATTCATTAGGATAATACATATGTTTAGCAATAAATGAGTAAATAAATAAAATTCCTCTTCATGTGAAAAAATGCTTTGTGGCAATCCGAGACTTCAACCAATATAGTTTAATCACTTAAATCCGTTGTCTATAATCTGTCATTAAATAAATCATATATGAGAAAATCATAGTTAGATTCAACTATTTAATCAAATAATTAACTGCTGGCAATTAACAAAATTACAAAGAAATGAAAATAAAAATAAGGTTTAAAAAATTTTATTTAACCCAAAACATTTTCTGAAATATTCTACATATAGCCTAAGTTAAAAACAACAAAATTAATGTCAACAGAAAATTTTCAAAGTTAATTTAATAATGAAATGATAAATCACGAATATCATATATTACACTGAAATAACTATATATGGACATTTTCATTGGGAGTTTTAAAATCTATCACTTTCACCTATTCAAACATTGTTTGAAAATTAACCTCAACATATTTCTACTAAGTAAAATATATGACATACTTAAAATTGTGAATTATTTAATGTTAAATTTCCTTAATTTTAAACAATTAATAAATAATAATGCACAAGAAAAACTTCAATAGATATATAAAATAAATGGCATGTAACTAAATCGCTTTTATCTTCATATATAAAAATTCTTGATTTCAAAATAAAAAGTTAAAAAAATTTTGGAGTTAAAACAAGTATCCATTAATAAAAATATACAAAGATCAGAACATAAGAGCCCAAAAAAATGTAGGGGAAATTCACCATCAACTTCCAACAAGAAGAATTAATGAATAAAATATTTTAAAAATTGGTAAAATTACTATCGGGTTCCAGCTGCTGAGGTTATTAATGAAAACAGTAACCGTTGTTAATATAAATTTTGAGGTTATTAATAACAACTGCATGATAAATTCTTGAGACCTTTTTGTTATTAATATCCTAGCTGTTGTGATTAACAATCTTACCAGCCTTCAATAACAAACGGACCAACCACTACTGAAACCTGATAGTAATTTTACTAATCTTTAAAATATTTTGTTCATTAATTCTTCTTGTTGATGGTATATTTCCTAAAAGATAACATTATCTACAAACAGTCCAAAAAGGAGACCCAATTTTCATTATTGAATTGGGTCGAGGATTTTCTGTAAACAAGGGGCAAGGATTTTCTTCTTAGATTGGTGGCCGAAATTTGTGGCCCAGAGGGCTTTTATTCTACAGAAATGGGCATGTTATCTATTTTAAGTTTTTGACATTTTTGATCGCTTTTTCTTCAATCCAAGAAAAACATGTCCTTTAATCTATATGGAGGGATGATGGATCAACTGGATTCCTCATGCAATTAAGGCCGATGCAAACATCAAACAAAAAATATGATTTTTTTTCAAAAAAATGTTTACACTTAAAAATGCATAGCGTTTCTCCAATTATTTTTCCACTTCCAAACAATAACACACTTATACAAGTATTATTGAAAAGAAAAAAAACATTTTAAGCAGATCTTTATACCACGAGGGAAGACATGAGATTCAAATTGAAAAGAGAGAAAAAAAAATCAGTGAGACCTGATTATTTGTGAGTGACACTACTAAAAAATAACAATATACATACGGATATTTCCTGCTGAAAATATCCGCAGGTAATTTCCTGCAGAATTACCTGTGGATTTTTTATCCGCAGGTAATTACCTGTGGATTTAATACCTGTGGATTATTTGAAAATATTCGCAGGAAATGCCGCAGGAAAATACCTGCGGAAAATAATCCGCAGGTAACTTACCTGCAGATTTTGATTCCGCAGGTAATTTTACCTGCGGAAAAAAATTCCCCAGTTTAGTTACCTGCGGATTTTGATTCCGCAGGTAAAATTACCTGCGGATTTTTATTCCGCAGGTAATATTACCTGCGGAATCAAAATCCGTAGGTAATTTTTTTTGCACATTTTTTAAAAATCATTTTCTAATATTGTTTAAATGAAATTAACCAAAAAGTGCAATAAAAAATGTTAAAAAATGTATAAAAACTATAATTGTTTATTTTTATGTTTATTAGCATAGTTTAGAATTATTTGTTCAATGTAATTAAACATGAAGCTATGTCATGTGTTTTTTACATTAGAAGGTTGTAATGACAATAGCATTTGCAAACAATTTTAAAGTTGTAAAGAAGCTATGTCATGTGTTTTTTACTTTAGAAGGTTGTAAATTGATTAAAATTTATGTGTTTATACATTATAATTTTTTATTCACTCCATAATATGTTGAAATAAAATAAATAATTATTTTATCAAATTCTATTACATTTTTGCTTAGTTTATTAACCATCTTAGCGTATTAGGTATTACTTTCATAAATATCATTAATTATAATCATCATGATCGATTTAAATTTTATGTATAACTAGCATGTTCATGATCTTATTGATTATTCATCATCATTCTCACTATGGTGTATACATTGTCTCATCTTTTTAACAAATTAATTACATCTTATGATTGTAATATACACAAAAGATATATAGTGGACAGAAAGGTAAAACATTAAAAACTAAGAAATATATTTGACGTTTATAGAGAAAAATATTTCATAGTTTAAAAAATTAGGTCATGTGTTTTTAAAAAAAATGAGAAATTAAGGTCTTTTTTAACATGAGACTAATAATAAATAGAATAATAAAATATATTCTATTTTCTATATATTTAAGTTAAGATATTAGCATTAGCTATTATTTATTATTAATAATTATTTTAATATTAATAATTTAATATATTATTAATGTAATATTACCTGCGGAAGCTTGTTCCGCAGGTAATGTTACCTGCGGAACCTGGATCCGCAGGTATGGTTACCTGCGCAACCTGGTTCCGCAGGTAAGATGACCTGCGGAACCTGGTTCCGTAGGTAAAGTTACCTGCGTCGCAGCTCAAGGCTATTTTACCCTCAGCTTTTTCGTTGCCCTCAGCCGCCCTCTCCTCTGATTCCCCTCAGCTCCTCTGGTTCCCTGGTTCCCCTCAACTCCCCTGGTTCGTCCTTTTCCTCTCATCTCCTGTGGTTCGTCATTTTCCCCTCAGATTCTCTGGTTCATCGTTTCCCCTAGGCCACAGCGTCACCGTCTGGTTCGTGGTTTATGGGGCTATTCGTACCCTCATATCCTTTGTTTCTGGCCAGCGGAGAATCAGCACAGAGAGGGAGCTTCGAGTTCGACGCCTCTAACCCATTTTCCTTACGACATTCATCGGATACAGACCGGAATCACTGAAAGCGCTGAGACGGAGGTAAAGTCGAAACTTTTTGATGGCTTGTGCTGTTCTTCCATTGGTCTTGCTGTTGATTACAACTTGTGCTATTTTTTGATGGCCCTTGATGAATCACTATCGCTACAAAATGCTGGTAGAAAGAGCCTTTCTTGGACGTAAAAAGGCAAAAAAAAAAGGATTTAAGGAATCCATGATGAATTTGTTTGCATAATCTCTTTGAGCTTTTCGCAATTTGTTTTTGCTCTTTCCATCTTCTGCTGAAGCCCTAGTTGTGATGGAAGAACCTAAGCCTCATCGCCGGATATCCGTTCATCAGGCTCTCGGCGGTGGCATAGGTAATGATCCTAAGAGGCTATTCAGGGGAGAAAAAAGAATCTCTGTATCTCATCAATACATCAGTGTGATTGATATTTTTCACTTTGTTCCCAATGGGTTTGTTTTATTCGATTTTGTGCATTGTTATTGTGAATATGAGTTGGATGACGATTTGATTAGTTTTTTCCCCTCTTTTTTTATTATGGTAGTTGCTGATGTGTTGCTTTGGAGAAAATGGTATAGAGGGGTAGTGGTACTGGTTTCAGCGACGGCATTTTGGTTGCTATTTGAATGAGCTGGATACAGTTTGCTGTCATTTGTGTTCAACGTTCTATTGCTTCTTGTTGTGATTCTCTTTCTCTGGGCTAAAACTACTTCCCTTCTCAATAGGTATTTCGCATCCTTGTGTTGGATAATTCACTTATCTGGATCAATATGAATTAGTTGTAGTACTACTCTAGTACTTAAAGTAGGATCCACTTTAACGAAGAAATTGGGCTACAAAGTAGGTTTTATCTTAAGGATGAGAGGAGTATTATTGATGATTGGGATTATTGTGGAGACATTTGAAATGTTTTTGTTAGAACTTAGGGGATAATATCTTTGAATACTTTATAAAAAAATTTATATCGATGCTTTATTACAAAACACAAGTTGTAATAAACAGCAAGACGAATGGGGACCAACCCCAAAAAAATTAGGGCCCTCCATTTCTCTCTTTTTCTGTCATCCATACCTATTCTCAGCATTGATGATTTGCAAGAATCTTTCGTGGCCAAGTGATAGTTTTTCTTTACATAATCAATACTTTATTATTATTATTATTATTATTATTATTATTATTAGATCACAACGTATGGCATCCATCGACCAGGGTCAGTGCATTTTGCTATTGTGGCAACCCATAACATATATAGGGGCATGATTATCAATTTGTTCTTCTTCTTTGACCTTACGACATGTACTTGCCCTCTCTGCTTTTAACCTACCTTTATTTTTATTGATGTAATAATATTGATATTTTTATTGACAAAACTCCTATGCTTTTGGCTCGACATTTTTATTGATATTTACATTTGGTGCAAGATATAAAAACTTTTGACCTTAAGCTTTTCCTCGTGATGGTCATTTATTTATTGATAGGTGTAGAAAATGGACATTCCCCCTCATAGAAGGTGGATGTAAAACAGGCTTCAACCTAAAAAGAATGGTTATACAGATGAGTTTATACTTGGGATGGAAGAATTTATGAAGTTTATTCGTGAACAACCTATATGTTTAAGTGAAGGAGTCATTCGATGCCCTTGTACACGATGTAAAAATGAGAAATATCATACCCCGGATATGGTGAATGTTCATTTATATCGAAAGGGGTTCATCTCGCATTATTGGTATTGGTCTGCACAAGGAGAAGTAGCACCTCTTATTAACCCATGTATAGATATTGATGCAATTGCTTCAAATAGTTGCCAACAAGCTGGTTTAGATATGCAACCAAGTAGTTCATATGGTGTCCAACAATATGTGTCAGGGTATTTGCAAGAATATGCACAGATGGTGTGTGATGCTATAGGTGTTGAATATGGGGGACAATTTCAACCTACAATAGAGGAGCCTCCAAATATGAATGCCGCAAAGTTTTATGAGTTATTGAGTGCTGTACAACAACCATTATGGTCAGGATGTACAAATGCTTCTAAGTTATCAATTGCTATTAGAATGTTAAAATTAAAGTCAAATAGCAATATGTCTCATAATACCTTTAATGAAATGGCTGATCTTATGAAGATGACGAGCCATCCTGAAAATGTATTCCTCATAATTATGCAACAGTGAAGAAAATTGTGGCGGGGTTGGGTCTTACTTCAAAGAAGATTTATTGTTGTGTTAATGGTTGTATGCTTTATTATAAAGATGACAACAATCTAAAGGAGTGCAAGTTTTGTCAAGAAGCTCGTTACAAACCAACTCGTGCACTTAAGAATCGTAGACATATTCCTCGAAAGAGAATGCACTACTTGCCACTCATTCCAAGACTTCAACGATTGTATGCTTCTAAAGCATCTGCTAAGCAAATGTGGTGGCACTATACGTGTCGCAGGGAAGAAGGTATTATGTGTCATCCATCGGATAGAGAAGCTTGGAAGCATTTTGATCGACAATACCCAAAATTTGCTGCTGAACCTCGAAACGTCAGACTTGGTCTTTGTGCTGATGGTTTCACACCATATGGCCAATCAGCATCTCCTTACTCATGTTGGCCTGTAATGTTAACTCCTTACAATCTCCCTCCAGATTTGTGTATGACAGCTCCATACATGTTCTTAACATTGATTATTCCAGG
>JANTPZ010099831.1:0-13108 GCA_025593235.1 Vachellia pachyceras
ATGCCTAATTACATAGGTTATTATGATTAAGAAAATTTTAGAAATTATTAAGTTGAATTATGAAGTGAAGAAGTTGAAAATTTGGCCAAGTGTTAAGTGGGAAGTTGGTTAAACCCCCAACTTTGGCATAACATGAAACAGAGTAAATGGATTCCAAATGTCCTGAAATTTTATGGAAAAATAGTTCACATTGCAATGTTTCTGATGAGCCAAAGATCACTGGAATTGGAATTTTATACAGAAAGTTATGACTGTTCAAATTTTACAAAAAATCACAGAAAATCCTGGGAAAATGAAAAATTACCATATGAACAGTACATTCACAAATGAATATGTACCAGTTGGACCAGTTACTGTTCAAAATAGTATTTTTCCCTCATAAAGGAATTTGTAATCTTCAAATAGAAGTTGGAACCACTCAATTTCAATTTTTCTAGAATTAGTTATGAATTTTCAAATTTGACCCGAAAAACTGTGAATAGTAACTTTCTTAAAAATGAAAGTTTTCAAGAGAGTCCCTTTAATTTGAGTTACTTGAGGCCATAATTTGGTTCCAACTCAATATAATGGAAGCTAAGAAGGATAAATAAGAGGTGTTACAGTACGCATTCTGTTGGATACTTCCTCTCCTCATCATACCGCAACATACCTTGTCCCAATCAAGGAACCTTTCTTAACTTGCTTACTTTTATAGCAGTGGCATTTACTGTTGAGACTTCGTTTTTCATTCACATACTTAGCCTAAGAATCACACTCTTTTTACGATGCCTAAAAACATAGTCTTAGAATTATGTGGAAACTTCCTCTCTTCCTTATTTTTGAATGGTGATTCTAGATATTTTGTTAGTTTTTGAAAATTTATCATGTGCTTCAAAAACGTCGCCCGTTCGTTTCAGGCCTTCTTTGGACGGAAAGTACGAAAATTTGTCACTATCTCAGAATTACGTGGAAACTTCCTCTCTTACTCATTTTTGAATGCTGATTCTAGATATTTGGTTATTTGTTAAAATTCATCCATTTGGTACAAAAACGACACCCGTTAGTTTCTGGCATTCTTTGGTCGGAAAGTATGAAAATTTTTCACTGTCTTGGAATCGCGTGGAAACTTCATCTCTGACTCATTTTTGAATGCTGATTCTAGATATTTGGTTAGTTTTTGAAAATTCATCCATTTGATCCAAAAACGACGCCCTTTCGTTTCTGTCGTTTTTCGATTGGAAAGTACGAAAATTATTCACTGTCTTAGAATTGCATGGTAACTCCTCTCTTCCTTATTTTTGAATGCTGATTCTAGATATTTGGTTTGTTTTTTAAAATTCATCCATTTGCTCAAAAAAGGCGCCCGTTCGTTTTTGGCCTTCTTTGGATGGAAAGTATGAAAAATTTTCATTGTGTCAGAATTGCGTGGAAACTTCCTCTCGTACTCATTTTTGAATGCGGATTCTAAATAGTTGGTTATTTTTTGAAAATTCATCCATGTGCTTCAAATACGGCGCCCAATCGTTTCTGGCCTTCTTTGGTCGGAAAGTACGCTAATTTTTCACCGTCTCAGAATTGCGTGGAAACTTCCTTCCTGTGCTTCAAAAACGTCGCCCATTTGTTTCTGGCCTTCTTTGGTTGGTAAGTTCGAAAATTTTTCACTGTCATAGAATTACATGGAAACTTCCTCTCTTCCTTATTTTTGAATGCTGATTCTAGATATTTGGTTAGTTTTTTTAAAATTAATCAATTTGGTCCAAAAACGGTGCCCATTCGTTTCTGGGCTTCATTGGTTGGAAAGTACAAAAATTTTTCACTAGCTCAGATATTTGATTCTATATACTTTGTTAGTTTTTGAAAATTCATCCATTTGCTCAAAAAAAAAGGCTCCCGTTCATTTTTTATATTTGAACTGAAAGTACAAAAATTTTTCATGTCCTGGAATTGCGTCTCTTCCTTATTTTTGAATGCAGATTCTACATATTTGGTTAGTTTTTGAAAATTCATCCATTTGCTACAAAAACGGTGCCCTTTCGTTTTTGGCCTTCTTTGGTCGGATAGTACGAAAATTTTTCACTGTCTCGAAATTCCGTGGAAACTTCCTCTCTCACTCATTTTTGAATGCTGATTCTAGATATTTGGTTAGTTTTTGAAAATTATCCATTTGATCCAAAAACGGCGCCCGTTCGTTTCTGGCCTTCTTTGTTCGGAGAGTACGAAAATTTTTCACTGTATCAGAATTGCGTGGAAACTTCCTCTCTTCCTTATTTTTGAATGTTGAATCTAGATATTTGTTTAGTTTTTGAAAATACATCCATTTGCTCAAACAAGTACGAAAATTTTTCGCTCTCTGAGACTTACGTGGAAACTTCCTCTCTGACTCATTATTGGATGCGGATTCTAGATATTTGGTTAGTTTTTGAAAATTCATCCATGTGCTTCGGAAAAGTCTCCCGTTCGTTTCTGGCTTTCTTTGGTCGGAAATTAGGAAAATTTTTCAATGTCTTGGAATTGTGTGGAAACTTCATCTCTGACTCATTTTTGAATGTTGTTTCTATATATTTTGTTTGTTTTTGAAAATTTATCCATTTGCTCTAAAAACGGCGCCCCTTCGTTTCTGGCCTTCTTTGCTCAGAAAGTACAAAAAATTTTCACTGTCTCAGAATTGCGTGGAAACTTCCTCTCTTCCTTAATTTTGAATGTTGATTCTAGATATTTGGTTAGTTTTTGAAAATTCATCCTTGTGCATCATAAACGGCGCCCGATCGTTTCCGGCCTTCTATAGTCGGAAAGTACGAAAATTTTTCACTGTCTCGAAATTGAGTGGAAACTTCATATCTGACTCATTTTTGAATGTCGATTCTAGATATTTGGTTAGTTTTGAAAATTCATCCATTTGCTCCAATAAGGCACCGTTCGTTTCTGACCTTCTTTGGTCGGTAAGTGCGAAAATTTTTCACTGTCTTAGAAATACATGGAAACATCCTCTCTTCCTTATTTTTGAATGCGGATTCTAGATATTTGGTTAGTTTTTGAAAATTCATCTATGTGCTTAAAAAACGTCACCCGTTTGTTTCAGGCCTTCTTTGGTCGGAAAGTACGAAAATTTTCACTATCTCGGAATTGCGTGGAAACTCCATCTCAGGCTCATTTTTGAATGCTGATTCTATGTATTTGGTTAGTTTATGAAAATTCAGCCATTTGCTCCAAAAACGGCGCCCGTTCGTTTCTGGCCATCTTCGGTCAGAAAGTGCAAAAAATTTTCACTGTCTCGAAATGACGTGAAAACTTCCTCTTTTACTCATTTTTGAATGCGGATTGTAGATATTTGGTTAATTTTTGAAAATTCATCCATTTGCTCAAAATACGGGTCACATTCGTTTATGTCCTTCTTTGGTCGGAAAGCACGAAAATTTTTCAGTCTTAGAATTGCGTCGAAACTTCCTCTCTTCTTGGATTTTGAATGCTGATTCTCGATATTTGGTTAGTTTTTGAAAATACATCCATTTGCTCCAAAAACGGCGCATGTTCGTTTGTGGCCTTCTTTGGTTGGAAAGTACAAAAAATTTTCACTGTCTCGGAATTGCGTGGAAACTTCCTCTCTCACTTATTTTTCAATGCTGATTCTAGATTTTTGGTTAGTTTTTGAAAATTCATCCATGTGCTCTAGAAACGGCACGTGTTCGCTTTTTGCCTTCCTTGGTTGGAAAGTACGAAAATTTTTCACCGTCTCAGAATTGCGTGGACACTTCCTCTCTCACACTTTTTTGAATGCTGATTCTAGATATTTGGTTAGTTTTTGAAAATTCATCCATTAGCACAAAAAACGGCGCCTGTTTTTTTCTGGGCTTCTTTTGTCGGAAAGTACGAAAATGTTTCACTGTCTCAGAATTACGTGGAAGCTTCCTCTCTTCCTTATTTTTGAATGTTGATTCTTGATATTTTGGTTAGTTTTTGAAAATTCATGATTTGCTCTAAAAACGGCGACCCTTCCTTTTTTTAGCCTTCTTTGGTTGGAAAGTACGAAAATTTTTCAGTGTCTCAGAATTGCGTGGAAACATCCTCTCTTACTAATTTTTGAATACGGATTCTGGATATTTGGTTAGTGTTTGAAAATTCATCCATGTACTTCAAAAACGTCTCCCGTTCGTTTCTGGCCTTCTTTGGTCAGAAAGTTGGAAAATTTTTCACTGTCTCGGAATTCCGTGAAAACTTCATCTTTGAGTCATTTTTGAATGTTGTTTCTTGATATTTGGTTAGTTTTTGAAAATTCATCCATTTGCTCCAAAAAGGCGCCCGTTCGTTTGTGGCCTTCTTTGGTCGGAAAGTACGAAAATTTTTCACTGTCTCCGAATTACGTGGAAACTTCCCCTCTTCCTTATTTTTGAATGCTGATTCTACATATTTGTTTAGTTTTTGAAAATACATCCATTTGCTTAAAAAAGGCGCCCATTCGTTTCTGACTTTCTTTGGCCGGTAAGTACGAAAATTTTTCACTTTCTTATAATTGCGTGGAAACTTCCTCTTTTACTCATTTTTGGATGCGGATTCTAGATATTTGGTTAGTTTTTGAAAATTCAACCATGTGCTTCAAAAACATCGCCCGTTCGTTTCTGGCCTTCTTTGGTCGGATAGTAGGAAAATTTTTCACTGTCTTGGAATTGCGTGGAAATTTCATCTCTGATTCATTTTTGAATGTTGTTTCCTTTTTGAAATTTCATCCATTTGCTCCAAAAATGACATCGGTTCTTTTTTGCCTTCTTTGGTCGGATAGTACGAAAAATTTTCACTGTCTCGGAATTGCGTGGAAACTTCATCTCAAAATCATTTTTGAATGTTAATTCTAGATATTTGCTTAGTTTTTGAAAATTCATCCATGTGCTTCAAAAATGGCACAAGTTCGTTTGTGGCCTTCTGTGGTCGGAAAGTACTGAAATTTTTGACTATCTCGGAATTGCGTGGAAACTTCGTCTCTCACTCATTTTTGAATGCCGATTCTAGATATTTGGTTAGTTTTTGAAAATTCATCCATGTGCTCCAAAAATGTCGCCCGTTCTTTTCTGGCCTTCTTTGGTCGGAAAGGACCAAAATTTTTCACTGTCGCGGAATTGCGTGGATACTTCCTCTCCCACTCATTTTTTAATACAATTGGTTAGTTTTTAAAAATTCATCCATGGGATCAAAAACAACGCCCATTCGTTTCTGGCCTTCTTTGGTCGGAAAGTTCAGAAAATTTTCGCTATCTCGAAATTGCACGGAAACTTCCTCTCTCACTCAGTTTAGAATGCTAATTCTAGATATTTGATTTGTTTTTGAAAATTTATCAATTTGTTCCAAAAACGACGCCCGCTCGTTTCTAGCCTTCTTTGGTCCGAAAGTACGAAAATTATTCACTATCTTGAAATTGCGCGGAAACTTCCTCTCTTCCTTATTTTTGAATGCTGATTCTAGATATTTGGATAATTTTTGAAAATTCATCCACTTGCTCCAAAAACTGAGCCTGTTCTTTTTTTACCTTCTTTGGTAGGAATGTACGAAAATTTTTCTGTGCCTCGGAATTGCATGGAAACTTCCGCTCTTCCTTATTTTTGAATGCTAATTCTAGATATTTGGATAGTTTTTGAAAATTCATCCATTTGCTCCTAAAACGGCGCCCGTTCATTTTTTGCCTTCTTTGGTCGGAAAGTACGAAAAATTTTCACTGTCTCAGAATTGCGTTGAAACTTCCTAGCTTACCCATTTTTGAATGCGGATACTAGATATTTGATTAGTTTTTAAAAATTCATCCATGTGCTCCAAAAAGGCGCCCGTTCGTTTCTGTCCTTCTTTGGTCGGAAAGGACGAAAATTTTTCAATGCCTCCGAATTGCATGGAAACTTCCTCTCTCACTTATTTTTTGAATCCCGATTCTAGATATTTGGTCAGTTTTTGAAAATTCATCCATGTGCTCTAAAAAGGTCCCCGTTCTTTTCTGGTCTTATTTGGTCGGAAGGTACAGATATTTTTTACTGTCTTGAAATTGCGCGGAAACTTCCTCTCTGACTCATTTTTGAATGTTGATTCTAGATATTTGGTTTGTTTTTGAAAATTCATCCATTTGCTCAAAAAAGGCGCCCGTTCGTTTCTGGCCTTCTTTGGCCGAAAAGTACGAAAATTTTTCACTGTCTCAGAATTGCGTGGAAACTTCCTCTCATCCTTATTTTTGAATGCTTATTCTAGATATTTTGTTAGTTTTTCAAAATTCACCCATTTGCTCAAAGAAGGGCGCCCGTTCGTTTCTGCCCTTCTTTGGTCGGTAAGTATGAAAATTTTTCTCTGTCTCAGAATTGCGTGGAAACTTCTTCTCTGACTCATTTTTGAATGTTGATTCTAGATATTTGGTTTGTTTTTGAAATTTCATCCATTTGCTCAAAAAAGGCGCCCGTTTGTTTCTGGCCTTCTTTGGCCGAAAAGTACGAAAATTTTTCACTGTTTCAGAATTGCGTGGAAACTTCCTCTCATCCTTATTTTTGAATGCTGATTCTAGATATTTTGTTAGTTTTTGAAAATTCATCCATTTGCTCAAAGAAGGGCACCCGTTTGTTTCTGCCCTTCTTTGGTCGGTAAGTATGAAAATTTTTCTCTGTCTCAGAATTGCGTGGAAACTTCCTCTCTGACACATTTTTGAATGTTGATTCTAGATATTTGGTTAATTTTTGAAAATTCATCCATGTGCTCCAAAAACGGCACAACTTCATTTGTGGCGTTCTCTGGTCGGAAAGTACTGAAATTGTTCACTTTCTCAGAATTGCGCAGAAACTTCCTTTTGAAATTTTTCACGTTCTCTGGTTGGAAAGTACTGAAATCTAGATATTTGGTTAGTTATTGAAAATTCATCCATTTGCTCCAAAAACGGCTCCCGTTCTTTTGTGGCCTTCTTCAGTCGGAAAGTTCGAAAATTCTTCACTGTCTCGGAATTGTGTGGAAACTTCCTCTCTTACACATTTTTGAATGCTAATTCTAGATATTTGGTAGTTTTTAAAAATTCATCCATGTACTCAAAAAAGGCGCCCGTTCGTTTTTTCCCTTCTTTTGTCGGAATGTACGAAAAAATTTCACTTCTAAAAATTGCATGGAAACTTCCTCTCTTTCTTATTTTTGAATGCATATTCTAGATATTTGGTTAGTTTTTGAAAATTCATCCATTTGCTCCAAAAATGGTGCCAATTCGTTTCTGGCCTTCTCTGGTCGGAAAGGACGAAAATTTTTCACTGTCTCGGAATTGCGTGGAAACATCCTCCCTTGCTCATTTTTGAATGCCGATACCAGATATTTGGCTAGTTTTTGAAAATTCATCCATGTGCTCTAAAAATGGCACCCGTTCATTTCTGCCTTTCTTTGGTTGGAAAGTACGAAAATTTTTCACTGTCTGGGAATTGCATGGAAACTTCCTCTCTTACTCATTTTTGAATGCTGATTCTAGTCATTTTGTTAGTTTATGAAAATTCATCCATACGCTTCAAAAACGGCGCCCGTTCGTTTCTGGCTTTCTTTTGTCGGAAAGTATGAAAATTTTTCACTGTCTCGGAATTGCGCGGAAACGTCATCTCTTACTCGTTTTTCAATACCAATTCTAGATAATTGGTTTGTTTATGAAAATTCATCCATAGGCTTCAAAAATGGCGCCATTGATTTCAGGCCTTCTTTGGTCGGAAAGTACAGAAATTTTTCAGTGTCTCAGAATGGCGTGGAAACTTGATCTCTTAGTCATATTTGAATGCTGATTCTAGGTATTTGGTTAGATTTCAAAATTCATCTATCTGCTGCAAAAACGGTGCGAGCTAGTTTCTGGCCTTCTTTGGTCGGAAAGTACGAAAATTTTTCACTGTCTCAAAATTGCATGGAAACTTCCTCTCTTACTCATTTTTGAATGCAGATCTTGATATTTGGTTAGTTTATGAAAATTCTTCCATACGCCTCAAAAACGGCTCCAGTTCGTTTCTGGCCTTCTCTAGTCGAAAAGTACTAAATTTTTTCACTATCTCAGAGTAGCATGGAAACATCCTCCCTTACTCATTTTTGAATGTGGATTCTCGATATTTTGTTATTTTTTGAAAATTCATCCATTTGCTCCAAAAAGGCGCCCGTTTGTTTTTGACCTTCTTGGTTCGAAAAGTACGAAAATTTTTCACTGTCTCGGAATTGCGTGTAAACTTCATCTCTATCATTTTTGAATGGTGATTCTAGATATTGGGTTAGTTTTTGAAAATTCATCCATTTGCTCCAAAAATGGCGCCAATTCGTTTCTGGCCTTCTCTGGCCGGAAAGCACGAAAATTTTTCACTGTCTCGGAATTGCATGAAACATCCTCCCTTACTCATTTTTGAATGTTAATTCTAGTCATTTTTTTAGTTTATGAAAATTCATCCATACGCTTCAAAAACGGCGCCCGTTCGTTTCTGGCTTTCTTTGGTCGAAAAGTACGAAAATTTTTCACTGTCTCGGAATTGCGCGGAAACTTCATCTCTTACTCGTTTTTGAATACCAATTCTAGATAATTGGTTTGTTTATGAAAATTCATCCATACGCTTCAACAATGGTGCCCGTTCATTTCAGGCCTTCTTTGGTCGGAAAGTACGGAAATTTTTCACTGTCTCAGAATTCATGGAAACTTGATCTCTTAGTCATTTTTGAATGCTGATTCTAGGTATTTTGTTAGATTTTAAAATTCATCTATCTGCTGTAAAAACGGTGCGCGTTAGTTTCTGGCCTTCTTTGGTCGGAAAGTACGAAAATTTTTCACTGTCTCAAAATTGCATGGAAACTTCCTCTCTTACTCATTTTTTGAATGTAGATCTTGATATTTGGTTAGTTTATGAAAATTCTTCCATACGCCTCAAAAACGGCTCCAGTTCGTTTCTGGCCTTCTCTAGTCGAAAAGTACTAAATTTTTTCACTATCTCAGAGTAGCATGGAAACATCCTCCCTTACTCATTTTTGAATGTGGATTCTCGATATTTTGTTATTTTTTGAAAATTCATCCATTTGCTCCAAAAAGGCGCCCGTTTGTTTTTGGCCTTCTTGGTTCGAAAAGTACGAAAATTTTTCACTGTCTCGGAATTGCGTGTAAACTTCATCTCTATCATTTTTGAATGCTGATTCTAGATATTTGGTTAGTTTTTGAAAATTCATCCATTTGCTCCAAAAATGGTGCCAATTCGTTTCTGGCCTTCTCTGGTCGGAAAGGACGAAATTTTTTCACTGTCTTGGAATTGCGTGGAAACATCCTCCCTTGCTCATTTTTGAATGTGGATTCTCGATATTTGGTTAGTTTATGAAAATTCATCCATACGCTTCAAGAACGACGCCCGTTCGTTTTGGCCTTCTTCTGTTGGAAAGTACGAAAATTGTTCACTGTCTCAGAATTGCGTGAAAACTACCTCTCTTTCGAATTTTGAATGTTGATTGTACATATTGGGTTCTTTTTCAAAAATTCATCCATTTGCTCTAAAAAATGGCGCCTGTTGGTTTCTGGCCTTCTTTGGTCAGAAAGTATGAAAATTTTTCACTCTCTCATAATTGCGTGGAAACTTCCTCTCTTACTCATTTTTGAATGCTGATTATAGATATTTTGTTAGTTTTTGAAAATTCATTCATGTGCTCAAAAAATGGCGCCCGTTCTTTTCTAGCCTTCTTTAGTTGGAAAGTTCAAAAATTTTTCAGTGTCTGCAAATTGCGTGGAAAGAACTAAACTTGAGATAGAGACGATGGATGGAGTTGCGTAAAGACTATGAGTATAAGATTAAATATCATCCAGGTATAGCTAATGTAGTTGCCGATGAACTGAGCAGGAAGACACCGCAGGTGGCTATGATGATGATGAAGGAGCAGAAGAATCTTCGAGATTGGGGAATATTAAATTAGTTGCAAGTAGAACCTGAAAGATTTGGGACCACTCAGATTCATTTGAATATAGAAGATGAAATTAAGGAAGCTCAGCAAGAAGATTTGTTTGCTCAGAATATTAAGACTCAGATGAGTCAAGGGGGCGAGAGAATTCAATAAAGACCCTAAGGGAATAATCAAGTTCAGAAATAGATATTATATCCCTCCAAAGCTTGATTTAAGATAAAAGATACTAGATGAGGCCCATAGAAGTAAATACACTATTCACCCTGGAATGACGAAATGTACCATGAATTGAAACTATTATTTTGGTGGCCTGGCATGAAGCGAGATATTACTGAGTATGTTAAGAAATGTCTCACTTGTCAGAAAGTGAAGATAGAGCATCAGAGGCTACCAGGATTGTTACAAAGTCCAGCCATTCCAGAGTGGAAATAGGATAGTGTTACGATGGATTTTATCGTTGGTTTGCCAGAATCAGCCAAGCACAATGCTATCTGGGTGATAGTAGATAGATTGACTAAGTCAGCGCATTTTCTACCAATACATACAAATTGGCCGCTGACGAAACTAGCAGAGACGTATATAAAGGAAATAGTAAGATTGCATGGGGTGCCGAAAAATATAATTTCTGATCGAGATCCTCGATTTACTTCGAGATTCTGGAAGTCATTACAAGAGGCACTTGGAACTAGATTAAATTTTAGCACAGCTTATCATCCGCAAACGGATGGACAGTCAGAAAGAAAAATTCAAACGCTCGAAGATATGTTGAGAGTGTGTGTGCTAGAACTGAAAGGAAGCTGGAGTACATATTTGCCATTAGCTGAATTTGCATATAATAATAGTTATCACTCCAGTATAGAGATGGCGCCTTATGAAGCATTGTACGGAAAGAAGTGCAGATCTCCTTTATGTTGGACAGAGTTGAAAGAAAGAGATATGTACGGTCTGGAATTAGTAGATCGTACAGCTACAAAGATAGAAATGATAAAGAAGAAGTTACAAGTAGCACAAAGTCGATAGAAAAGCTATGCTAACCAGAGAAGATGACCCTTGGAATTCGAAGTTGGGGACCACATATTTCTTCGAGTATCTCCAACAACAGGTGTAGGTCGATCTTTGAAGACGAAGAAGCTTAGTCCAAAGTATATTGGGCCATTCCAAATCTTAGACAGAGTTGGTCCAGTAGCGTATGGGTTAGTATGACCCCCAAATTTGAGTCTAATTCATAATGTCTTCCATGTTTCCCAGTTAAAGAAATATAATCCTGACCCAGCACATGTTATAGAATATGAAAATATTGCATTGAAAAATAATTTGTCATATGAAGTAGGACCATCTTGTATTATTGACCGGAAGGTGAAGCAGCTCCGGAACAAAAGCATACCGATGGTCAAAGTTATTTGGCAAGGGTCAGCAGCTGAGGAAGCTGCCTGGGAAATTGAAGAGGACATGAAGAATCGATATCCAGAGTTATTTTCATAAGGTATATAAATTTTGAGGACGAAATTTATTTTAAAGGGGGGTAGAAATGTAATATCCATGATTTTTCTGATAATTGATATAAAAGATAATCTGTTAATTATTAAACGAATTATAATTCACAAACAGATAGTTCGTAAATGGAATAAAGTTATAGGCCGAAAGTCGCAGAATCTGATTTGGCCTGGTGGATGAAAGCTGGTAGGAATAGTAAAGTTAAGCGTGCTCACCCTAGGGAAATTTCAGGATGTGTGACCTCTGGGACGTCAAGAATCAGAAACCAAAAGATCAAGGGCCAAAAGGTTAAGGGAAAAAATGGGAAATTAGGAAAAGTTAGACTGTGAAAGGGCATTTTGGTCATTAAGAGAAAGTATAAGGGCATTTTGGTCATTTGACAAAGTCAAAGTCAAAGTCAAACAGTTGACCAAAAATCAGAAAAAGTCACAGATGCCCAAAAGATAGAGCAGAACTCCCTGATTACCAGAAATTTAACCGATTGTTGAAATTTGCTCAGGATCAGGAATTATGAAATTTTAAAGATTTAAGGTTGAAAATATTTATTTAAGGTATCAGGAGTTCCCTAAGACCAAAAACCAGAGTCTATGAAAATTCAGTAGAATTTATAGTATTTTACGAAATTATTGCCCAAAATACAATTAAGACGATTTTTCCAAAAAGGGGAAAAATACCCGAAAAATCCCCAAAAATATAATTTATTACAAAAATTAATTTGGAACAATTTAGAATGTATTTTGGGGAAATATGAAGGGCTAGAATATCAATAAAAATATACAAAATTATAAGGACATAAAAATGCTGTATTCTGAAACTGCTCGTTTTCAGGAGTTTTCGGCAGGATAAAATAGTCCTATTAATTTTGGATGAATCAAGGGACAATTTGAGGATGATGATTTGAATATATTTAAGAGGGAATTATGAGAATAAATAAGGACAAAAATATTTTCAGAAAAGTAGAAAAAGATTTACCGGAATAGAGTTATGTTTACCGGTAAAAAGTGCAATCGGTAGAAGTAATTGAAGGGGATCCAGTTTGGTTACTCCAACCAGATTTTTAACCCCTAGTTACAGCCATCATTACTCACTTTTAAGTGGCCAATTAGAGCCAAGCGATTGTTACACATGTGGATTAATCTTAACCCTTGATTTCCAAGATCAAATCTCATCCTTCCAATCCAATTTAATAAGTTTTATAAATCAATTCCTCCCTCTATTCTCCACCATTCCAACCGACATTTTGGGGGCAGATTTTGGGAGCAAGAAGGATGCCATTTTTGAGAGCAAGAGGAAGGAGAAGAGCTTGGGAAAATCATAAGGTAAAAGAGTTACATCTTATACTATATATCAAAATCCTCCTCTCAACTTCTTCTACAACTTCCATGGATTGGAATTTTGATTTGAGCTCTCTTTCTCAAGTTTGAATGCTTAGGGTTCTTGAGAGCAAAGTGAGAAAGAGAGGGAATTAGTTCTATTCATTGATGGTAAAAGCCTCCTTGTGTTGTAAGGAGTATTTTGATATATATATTGTGGTTGTTTGGGATTGTTTTGATGATTTTGTAAATTTGGGAAATCTTGAAGTTTTAGGGGATGTGCTGCCCAATTTTCCATTTGATATAGGAGAGCTAAAAACAAGTTATACTATGCTTGAATATGATTTTGGAAACAAGAATCAAGTGTTAAAAAGGATGAAAGTTGAAAAATTCCATTTAAGGAATTTGTGTGTGTGTCTCGGCCATGACTG
>JANTPZ010099832.1:0-12686 GCA_025593235.1 Vachellia pachyceras
GCCATATGGACAAGTGAAGGTAGTCTTCTCTTGATCATCCGGAGCAACTGCAATCTGATTATAGCCCGAATACCCATCTAGAAAACAGAAAAATTCTTAGCCAGCGAGCTTGTCAAGCATTTGATCAATGAATGGTAAAGGAAAAGGATCTTTTCTAGTGGCATTGTTTAGCTTCTGAAAATCCATACATAGCCGCCACCCAGTTATTATATGAGTTGGAATTAGTTCGTTGTGGGTGTTAGCCACTATAGTCATGCCACCTTTCTTAGGGACACATTGGACTAGGCTCACCCATAAACTATCAGAGATTGGATAAATTATGCCAGCTGAAAGCCATTTGAGTATTTCTTTCTTGACCACCTCTTTCATAACCGGATTTAAACGCCTTTGAGGTTCAATAGAGGTCTTGTGGTTATCTTCTAACAGAATCTTGTGCATACAAATAGAAGGTCTTATTCCTTTAATGTCAGCAATAGTCCAACCAATAGCCCTCTTGTGCTCTCTAAGAACCCTCAATAGCTTCTCTTCTTGTAACTCAGATAAAACAGAAGAGATAATGACTGGTAGTGTATTAGAATTGCCAAGATAGGCATACTTGAGATGATCCGGTAATGGCTTCAACTCTAAGATCGGAGGAACTTCAACAGAAGGCTTCAACGGTTTACTCAAAGTATCAGACACCTCAAGCGGTTCGACAGTTTGTGGCTTTGAACGAGGAAATGATTCCAGGCGAAAAGCCTCTTCAACTTGTTCATCAACCTCTTCAAAGCCCTTATCTCTAATCAAAAATGCCTCTAAGGGGTCTTTTAGAATGAAGCATAAGAGTGTTGATTACCAATAGAATCTAGTACATCAATGAAGGAACACTTGGCTGAATCATCGTGGAATTTCAGGGCCTTCGGTATGTTGATTATCACCTTTTCATCATCAACCCTTAAAGTGATTTTCCCCTTCTCTACATCGATGAGAGTCCTTGCTGTGGCTAAAAATGGACGCCCAAAAATGAGAGGAATGTTCCAATCAACTTCACAGTCCAAAACAATGAAATCAGCGGGGAAGATAAACTTATCCACTTTAATAAGGACATCTTCAATGATTCCCCGAGGTTGAGAAGTGCTACGATCCGCAAAGAGAAGAGTGACAGTAGTAGGCCTTGGCTCTCCCAAGCCCAATTGGTTGAAAACAGCTAGGGTCATCAAATTCACACTTGCTCCCAAATCACAAAAAGCCTTGCCACAAAAAGTAGTCCCAATATTACATGGGATAGAGAAACTTCCGGGATCTTTGAGCTTAGGAGGTAACTTCCTCTGAATGACTGCACTACTTTCTTCCGTTAAAGCCATAGTCTCATATTCGTTGAACCGGCTCTTCTTAGACAAAACATCCTTAAGAAACTTAGCATATTTAGGCATGCTTTTCAACGCTTCTGCAAAGGGTATGTTTATATGAAGTTGTTTAAACATATCCACAAACTTCCTAAACTGCACATCTTCTTCTTTCTTCTTGAATCTTTGAGGAAAGGGGAGTGGAGGCATCACAGTAGATGTGGATGGCTGTTTCTTCTTCTCATCGGTCATTTTTTGTTCGACCTTCTTGCTTTTGCCCACAATATCTAAACCTTCTTCAGTTTGCTTCCTTTTCTCATTTCCTTCCTCTTCCATTACAATCTCTTCATCCACAACTTCTTCAATCACTTGATCATTAACCTTCAAATCATGCTCTCGGGAGGTAGGTAAGTTTGGTACTACCTTGCCACTCCTCAGATTAATGGCCTTACATTCTTCCTTTCCCTCTCTCTTAGGATTCGGGACTGTATTACTTGGAAGCCCATTTCTAGGTTGTGTGTTCAAGTGTGAGGAAATTTGGCCCATTTGAATCTCCAGGTTCTTGATCGATGTATCATGAAGAGCAACTATGCTAATCAAGCCCTCTTGACCCTTGATCATTTTCCTTAAAAGCTGATTTGTCTCTGAATCACTCTCTTTGGCCTTTTAAGAATATTCAAAGCCCGGTGGCAATAGTTATTTACTAGTGGATGCATATGGAAGAGGTGGATTCTCACATGGTCCATTGTTCCAAGAGAAATTGGGGTGATCCCTCATACCCCTATTGTAAGTATTAGAATACGGGTTGCCATGAGGATATCTCTTATTGTTGTTGTTCAAGTAATGCACCGATTCCATAGTGTGATGACAATCCTCATAGGAGTGGGCTTCTCCACAAATTTCACAAGAGATACTTGGAGCTTAAATGGCATGAATACTCCTCGAAGAGTTTTTCTCCATCTTCAATTCAAGTTGATCAAATCTCTTGGCTATTGCTTCAAGTTGAGTGGCAATGTCTTTAGATGAATTGGAACTACTTGAAGGATTTTGTTCCTTATATGACCGATAACCAAAGCGCGCTTTGTCCGCTTGTTATAGACTACTAGAAGCAATATCCTCATAGAGTTGTTGAATGTCAGCAACTCTCATCTTACCAATTCCACCGTTGGAGGCATTGTTGAGCATATTTGAAGTTGCTAAATCCAATCCGGCCGCAAATGCTTCAAGTAAGACATAAGTCTTCTGCTCATGGTTAGGACAGTTGCGCCACATCTCCTTAAACCTTTCCCAAGCCTTATGAAAAAGCTCACCGGGTTCTTATTGAAAACCCAGAAGTTCAACCCTTTGAACAGCTCGTCTACCCCTTGGAATAAATCTTGCCTTAAATTTAGCTGCCAACTCGTCCCAAGTAGTAATAGAGTTGGGTGGTAGAGCTGTAAGCCAAGCTCTAGCCTTTTTGTCCAGTGACAAAGGAAATAGTCTTAACCTTAAAGCATCCGGAGTCACGCCATATTGCTTAAAGTTTTCACACACTTGTACAAAGCATGCCAAATGCTCAGTAGGATCCTCATTATGATTTCCCGAAAATGAGCCAATCATTTAGAACATTTGAAGCATGACCGGCTTCATCTCAAAGTTTCTGGCGTTAATGGTTGGGAACTGAATGCTGAATTGATAAGTGGTCGGGTCTTGCTCAAGGTACTCATCCAATGTACGATCCATGTCATCATCATTACGATTAGCCATGTTTGGATATTGATTTGGATATGGCGGGACAGGTTGCTCAAGTTCAAGAATGCGAGGAATTTGAGGAGGAGTGTCAGTCACTATATCAAAATCCTCAGATAGATAATCTTTAACAATCCCTTCACGCATAATCTCCAAATTGGTTTGTATAAGACACGATGGTACCTACAAGCAAGAGACTCAAACACCCAGTATCAAACTTATCAAAACAAAGAGAGGAACTTAAAATGCAAACAGTAAGAAAAAGAAAATAAATAATAGCCCAAATGTAACTAATAGCACAATAACACCAACTGGCTCGAAAGACTTACGCCAAAGTCCCCGGCAACGGCGCCATTTACTTGTTCGCCGTTTTTCTACCGCAAGTAGTATAAAAAGTTATCGTTCCCACGAAGACTATGGTAAAAGTGAGCGAATAAATGAAATTGTGCTATTAATTAGGTTGGGCAACAATCATTTTGAAAAGTTCAATTTGGTTCAAAACAAACTAATTTAAAATGCAAAATACAAATGATTCTAACTCCAAAAATTGAGATTCTAGGATTACTTCTTTCCTCTATACTTCATAAAACTAGCTATTTCCATCTTAATTAGCTTTAATGAAGAATATAATGTTTGCCTAAGATTCATAAGTATTGGAAAAGCTCTCTCAAGTCAAACCCAACATCTATTTTCAAGCACTCATTCAATCTCTTGCAACAAGCTAGTCAAAATAGTCATTAAGGACCAATTTTATAATGATAATACTAGGTCAATAGGTAAATCTCTTTCCCATCAACAAACTCTCCACTCAATCTTGAGTTTCAATTCTAGTATGAATTTATCCAAGTTCTTTAAACAAGAAAATCTCTCTCAAGCATCCTCTCATTCAACAAATCAACTAAATGGTGATCAAGCATTTAGAGGCATGAAGCAAAGAATAAAATCAACATATAATCCTTCATTAAATGCCAAAAAGAAGGAGAACAACAAGGTTTTAATCCATATAGAGGTTTAAAGTAACCCTAGAAATTGAAAAGCTTAGCTACTCATATGTATATATACAAGAAACAAAGCTTAACAAATGAGAACATCATAAACTAAGTAAAAAGGAGAAGAAAAGAAGAGAACCCTAGATTAGAACTCCAAAATCTCTCTTGGAATCTCCCCCAAGCTCCAAATCTCTCCAAAAGCTCCAGCAAAGAGAGGCTTCAAGCACACCCAAGGAGTCAAGAATGAATGATTTTCGACCAAACCCTCTATTTTTTAGCCATAGAATCAGCTCCAGCAAGTAAAACGCGCAACTGTATGGACATCAGACTTCGTTGGCTTCAGCCAACATTTTTATTGGTTGAAGCATGTGGCACAGAGAGCATCAGGCCTTCGCTGGCTTCAGCCAAGATGTTTGTTGGCTGAGGCATCTGACACAGAGAGCATCAATTCCATCTAATCTTCATGCTAGATGATATTTGTTCAATCTTTGCAATTACAAACTTGTTTCTTGACCTTATAACTTGTCTTTCACCCTCTACAAAAGAGAAGAAGCATCCTTTAATTAATCAAATAAAATAAGCATTCTTTCAATTCACTTTGTTGCATATTTTCTTCTCAAAACTTCTCTTTATACACATTTTATGATTTCAAAAACATGTGAAATAGAAGAAAAAGTGTTAGAATGTTGTCAATTTCCTGGAGTTATCAAGAGCCAATAATCATGTGTAAAACACTCCTTGTGTTGTAAGGAGTAATTTGGTGTATAGCTTGTGATTGTTTGGTTGTTTTGTAAATTTTGGAATGTCAAACCCTAAGAGGAGGTGCTGCCAAAATTTCTAATGGATGTAGGAGAGTTGCATTCAAGCTATATTATCTATGGAAAAGAGTTTGGGATCAAGAATATGTTGGTAAATACGTTAAAAGTTTGAGAAATCATGTTATTGCTCTTGTGGAAGATTTTCGTCCATATCTGTGATGGTGGGGAAGGAGATGGATTTTGATGCTTCCATGGAGCTGAGAAGGCAAAATTGTGCACGATATAAGTGAGAAAAAGTTTCGAGAAGCATTAGAAATCATAAGACCAAGTTACAAAGTTTTAGGGTGCTTAAAAGGACAAGAGAGGCTATATTACATTTTTAGAATTCTTTTGTGTTGATGATGATTTGAGAATGATGGATATGTTCTTGTGTAATGTTTAGGAAGTTCAAATACCAAAGAAATCATTGGAAAAGATTAACAAGAGAGCTTCAAGTTCAAGGGGGAATTAAGAGGACAAGGTAGTAACACTCATAACTTTGGCATATACTTTGCATTGATTTATATATGCCTTAATTGCCATGTTTGTTGTGTGGTTGTAGCCATTTAAATTATGAAACCTTACTTGTGTGAAAGCATGATGGTTGTTATGGAATGATTGTCTTGACTTAGAAACTTGATTGATTGTTCTTGTTACATGGCATACTTGATGTCATTAATAATAATGCACGTAGATATATTATTAGAGTGTTTGCTACTGGGATTTCCTTGAAATCTCACCCTCCCCAACTAACCATTTTAGGTACAAGCACAAGCAAGGGTAAGAGCAAGGTTTATGGTGATTGAAGATGGCATGATAAGAGCTTGCTTGTAGAAATTATGAATTATGTTTGAAGTTATGTTGAGGATTGTTGTAGTTATGTAAATTAAACCTCTACATGCTAAATAATGATTAAATGTGAATGCATGCATGAATACATTCAAAAGAAGTAGACAAGTTAGGCATTCATTAAGAGAATTTTTTAAAAATGATCAAAAGAGGTTTTAATAAAATTTTAGAAATGGCAAGTTTTCAAGTAAAGGGTTCCAAAATCTTAGAAACTGCCATATTTTCAATTGACGATGAAAAATAGCAAACAACTCTGATTGAGCTTAAACTTTCCAGTTAAATAACACACATCCTAAGCTTTAAAATCAGACAAAGGTTTTTAAATTTGGATTTGTAGATAAGGAGTTATGATTTTCCGAAGTTAAGAGAAAAATCTGGAAAACTGGAAAATTACCAAATGAACAATGATTTTCACGAAATGAATTGTATCAATTGGGCAAGTTTTGGAACCAGTGAGTATTGTTTCCCTATAGATCACTTTATAAGCTTCAAATAGAAAATTTGAACCACTCCATTTCGATTTTTCTAGAATTATTTATGATTTTTCAAAGTTGGGCTAGGAATCTGGAATAGAACCGAGTGAATAGTAACCTGAAAATGAAATTTTCAAGTTCACTTCTTTAGTTGATTTAAGTTATCTAAGGCCCTAAAGTGGTTCAATAGTGATCTAATATGAAGCTTATAGGGGAAAATAAGGAGTGTTACACATCTAACTTACTTGTATGCATGTTTACAGCTTACGTATGATATCCATAATACTAAAGAGATAAAGAAGGCTCTGAAAGACCAAGGTGATGATAAATGGAAAGACTTCAAGACCAAGCTCACTTACATATGAGGGAAGAAGAGGCATCTATATCCAAAAGATGATTACTTCTTCGTTAGTGAAGAAGTGTTGGAGAGGTTCAAGAACTCCGGTGAAGACCCAAAATTTTAGGTATATTTATTTGATTGTTGACTTAATTTAGTGTGCTTTTGTATCACTAAACTAACTTTATCCTCTATGTAATTGTTCTGTAGTAATTGAGTTAAGAGACTACTGAGAGACAAGCAAAAAATGTTTATAAACACTTTATGTCTCGTATGGGGTATAAGGGACTGGAGAAGCAGTTAATGAGCAGCTAGTTCAATGATAAACCATTTGTTGAGTCAAACTCCAATACTGCATCTATGCCACAAGAACCACTTTTTAACAAGTAAAATGGAAAGCAACAAGGGTTAAAGAGGGTTAGTGCATCACTTTATAGGTTGTTACTATTGTTGAATGGATTATGAGTTATTAAATTATTTTGTTAATGAGATATAATGTTGCATGCAACTTTGATTTTAAAGAATTTGTTACTTATATATAGGATTTACTTTAGAAGCAGGCTTCCCAGGGCTTATTCACTCTTAGTGGAAGAATAGATATCTTAACAACAACAACCATTGGTAAGCCATATCACCCTGGATGTATCTTTGGGGCTGGAAAGGGCATTGGCATCAAGAAGTGGTGTATCTTCACCTATATCCTCTTTCAGCATACTTCTAAAAGAGGAGATTTATGCATAGTTGAAACAGAAAAGACAGAAACTTGAAACTCAAAAAGAATTTTGAAGAAGAAAGCTAAAAGCTCAAAAGATGCCACACCCAAGTGCTCAATATCCTCTGGATTGATTTAGGTTTGAGTTTGATAAGTTTAAGAACAACCCCCTTAGTAGGCAACTGATATTTAGAACTGAACCTTTATAGGTAACTTCATTTGTCACTAAAATTAAGGGGTCTTTAATTTTTCTACATTCCTATTGACTTTATTTTATTCTAATGTAATATGGTTAACTTCTAGTTAAAATTGGGAAGGCAACAATAACATCCAAGCACCATTTACTAACCTTAAGCCATTACCCACTCAATAGAATGGAATTTCTTGTATCTTGTGCTTAGATAAACTAACTAAGCACACTGCTTTTGATGGACTGATGTACCCTAATAATACAACAATCTACCACCAATAAATTTAGAGTACCAAGTTAAGGTAATGGGGGTAGCAGATTGAAAGTCAATAAGATACAACAATGTCATTCCTTACTAAGGAGGTCAGCAGTGTAGGCTAATTAATAGGAACTTTCATTGCTTGACAAAAAATTCTTGGAGAAATTTCTGCAACTGACAAGAAGCTTGTACAATCAAAGTTGCCAGCTACTTGATAGGCATGTGCAAACTTTGAAAAATAACTACATAATGTTTTTATGAGTAGGTCATTTCCATTGATGCTCTATGTTCTATTACAACTACTAAGTCTGGAACCCCAACTTCCTCTTGTTTGTGATAACTTTACACATATATGCCCTACTCTTTCCATGCTCCTAGATTTTGTTAGTCATCTTAGTCATGCACTCTCATTTAAGATGCCACATGAGGTTGTTGATGATGTAGAATATGATTTTCCACTAGATAGGAGCAACACCGTGGACTTACTCTTTTAACACCTAGAATCATTTATTCTCATAATTGAGATTATGTAGGTTTCAAACTTATCTCATTTCCATATTTTATTTATATTCATATTGATTTCTCTCTCATTTCCATTTTAGGGTACTGAATTGCAATGTCAAATATGCCGATATCCTTAACAAATTTGGCTTTATAGTTCTCGAATGGTTGCAAAAGATTGGATCAAAGCCGAGAAAAAGAAAATCCTATATCATCAATACAATAGTTCACAACAACATCGAATACTACATGATGTAACACTCCTTATTTTCCCCTATATGCATCATATTATATCACTATTGAACCACTTTATGGCCTTAGATAACTTAAATTAACCAAAGAAGTGAACTTGAAAATTTCATTTTCAGGTTACTATTCACTGGTCATTTTCAAGATTTCTGGCCCAATTTTAAAAAAATCATAACTAATTCTAGAAAAAATTAAATGGAGTGGCTCAAATTTCTATTTGAATTTTATAAAGTGATCTACAGGGGAAAAATACTCACTGGTTCCAGAACTTGCCCAATTGATACAGATTATTTCGTGAAAATCACTGTTCATTTGGTAACTTTCCAGTTTTCTAGATTTTCTTTTAATTTTGGAAAATCATAACTCCTTATCTACACATCCAAATTTAACAAAATTTGTCTCATTGTAAAGCTTTGGATGTGTAGTATTTAACTGGAAAGTTTCAGCCCAATCGGAGTTCATTTGCTATTTTTCATTGTCAATTGAAAACAGGGTAGTTTCTAAGATTTTGGAACCCTTTACTTGAAAACTTGCATTTCTACAATTTTATTAAAACTTCTTTTGATCATTTTTAAACTTCTCTTCATGCATGCCTAATTTGTCTATTTCTTTTGAATATATTCATGCATGCATTCACATATGTTCACTATTTATCATGTAGAGGTTTAATTTACATAACTACAACAATCCTCAACATAATCTTCAAACATAATTCATAATTTCTACAAGCAATATCATCGTAATATGCCATCTTCTATCACCATAAACCTTACTCTTATCCGTGCTTGTGCTTGTACCTAAAATTGTTAGTGGGGGAGGGTGATATTTCAAGGAAATCCCAGTAGCAAACACTCTAATAATACATCTACGTGCATGATTAATAATGAGATCAAGTATGCCATGTAACAAGAACAATCAATCAACTTTCCAAGTCAAGATAATCATTTCATAACAACCATCATGCTTTCACACAAGGTTTCACAATTTAAATGGCTACAACCACACAACAAACATGGCAAACACATATAAATCAATGCAAAGTAGATGCCGAAGTTAGGAGTATTGCTACCTTGTCCTCTTAATTCCCCCTTGAACTTGAAGCTCTCTTGTTAGTCTTTTCGAATGATTTCTTTGGTATTTAAACTTCCTAAGCATTACACAAGAACATAATCATCAAGCTCAAGTCATCAACTTTGCAAGAAAACCATAAAAACGCACTAAAATCCTCTCTTGCACTTTCAAGACCCTTAACACTTTGAAACTTGTTCTTATGATTTCAAATGCTTCCAAAATCCTTTTCTCACTTATACCCTATACAAAATCTCATTTTAAAGCCATTGGGAGCATTAAAATCATCAAAATCCAGCTCCTTCCCCACTGTTACAGATCTGGACGAAAATCACAGAAAAATTCGAACAAGTGTGATTTTCAACTTCTAGCTTCACATAGATGCATAAACACAATCCTAGGACACTTTCCCATAATTAAGCATCATAAAATCATGTATTTCCCTTCATGAACTGTGCTTCGTGAACAGTAACATCATACTAAAATTTAATACAACAACCAAACAAAACCAATTTATACACCAAACTACTCCTTAAATCACAAGGAGTAACTTGTAACCTTTGATTTCCTCTAAATCCCTCTCTTTCTCACTTTCACCATCATGAACCCTAACTTTCAATCTTGAGAAAGAGAGGTTTAATCAATAAACAAATCCATGGAAAAGGCAGAGGAGGTTGCAAGGATCAAGAAAATGTATAGGTTTCGGTGGTAAAGCTTCTTACCTTGTGAGTTCTTGAATATTTTCTTCTCTTGAAGCTCCCTTCAATGGTGTCACTCTCCCTCTCCTTTATTTTCTGTTTTTGGCATGAAAATGGCTGAAGAAGATGAGGAAAAATCTGACTTAACTTATCCCCATAAAATGAAATCAAGGGCTAGGATTTAATTTTGCAAAATAAGTTTGATCCAAGGGCTATACTCTTTCCACCTCCATCACATGTGCTTGATTTCTATTGGTTATCATAAAGTTGTCATTATGCATGGCTGCACATGGGGTGTAAAAATCTGGTTGGAAACTTGGTTACTTCAACAAAACCAATTGCCATTCGGTTACTTCTACCGATTACGCTTTTTATCGGTAAACATAACTTTATTCTAGTAAATTTTTCTCTGCTTTTTTGGAGATATTTTATTTCTCTTTTAATCTCCATATTTCCCTTATCCATGTGACAAAATATTTATCCAAAAATACTCCTGAATTTCGTCCAAAATTAACAGGGTAATTTTATCCTACCGAATATCCCCGAAAAGCGTATTTTGACGGGCAATTAACTTTTAGGGCATTAAAAATTCTATAATTTTAACTGATAATCTAGCCCTTTTCCTTTCACTAAATTACCCTTCATATTGTCTAAAATTAATTTTTGAGTAAAATTACATTTTCGGGCATTTTTCCTTAAAATCAAGAAATTCGCATCAATCGTATATTGGGCAATAATTTTATTAATTACTATAAAATTCATTTTATTTTCCTGTACCCTGAACTCAACTGATTGAGGTCTCCTGGCACCTCAAATAATTATTTTCGGCCAATTTAGCTTCAAAATTCTCTAAACAGAGATATAGGTCGAATTTTCACAATATGTCAAATCTCAGTTAATCAGTGAGTTATGCTCTATCTTTTGGGCATTTTGTGAATTTTTCTGATATTTTTGTCAATAGTTGACTTTTTGACTTTGACTTTGTCAAATGACCAAAATGCCCTTACACTGCCTAACTTTTTGTAATTCCCATTTTCTCCTTGACTTTTTCACCAATAATCTTTTGATTAATGACCTTTGGGTCCTTCCAAGAAGGTCACCCATCCTTATACTACTCCAGGGCGAACACACTTAACTGTGAAGTTCTCATAAAATTTCTCCCACTGAGCCAGGTCTGACTTTGGGTTACCCAACCCATTAGCATCAACTTTTTCTGTGTTTTCTATCCATGGGCTCTAACTTGACTTTTGACTACTGGTTTGCCCCTTTTTATCCAATCACCATATTGCCCTTGGTCTTTATACTTAATGACAATTATATCCCTGGCTTACATTGTGACATACCTTAACTTAACCTTTAGCTTCATTATATATTGATTTAGAATCAATGGGAAGCCTCAAATTGTTCAAAAGGGTCCAACAATTTCACTTTGAAAACTTTCAAGTTTTTGAAAGTTTCTATTCACTGCATTTTGGACCAACTTTGAAAATTCATAACTAATTCTAGAAAAATCAAAATTGAGTGCTTCCAATTTCTATTTGAAACTTGTAAGTTCCTTTATAAGGGAAAAATACTCATTGAGTCATTATCTTGCCTAAATGATATAGTTTAATTCGTTAAAAAGTACTGTTCATTTGGTCATTTTTCTATTTTCCCAGGTTTTTCAGTGATTTTCTTCAATCTTTGGACTTAATAACTTTCTGTACAAAACCCCAAATTCAATGTTCTTTGGCTTGTTTTAAAACTTGCAATGTGAACTATTTTTCTGTAAAATGTCATCTCATTTGAAGTTCACTTGCTCTATTTTTCGACAAGCCTAAGTTAGGGGTTTGGTTAACTTAACTTCAACATTTAACCAAACTTTTCAATTCCAAACTTTACCATTTGAAACCCTAACTTCTAATCCTTTCTTAACCATGTTTAATCATGCAATTAGGGTTCCTTAACTAATACATACCAACGGTACATGCATGGGTTTACATCACATATTCCATGCCATACATAAATTCCCAAAATACCATTACATTACAACATATTTTCATAAACAAACTTATATCAAATTCCTTGCTTCAAGCAACAAGAACTTTCTCCTTACCCTTTGATGAACTTGTACCTAGAAATGGTTAGTGGGGGAGGGTGAGATTCGAGGAATCATAGTAGCAAACATTACAAACAATGCATGTATGATGAATGCTAGTGCATGATATGCTTGCCTTACATAGGCTCATGTTCACATAATGAAATGTTGCGTGCTCAATGTTTTGTATAATGTACTTATGGCCATAGTAAAAACAGAAACAGAGCTTCATTCATTCATACATGCTTCACATATGTAGCAAAGCAATACAGCAAATCAATGCACAACATAAACATCACACACATACAAGTAAGTAAGTTCACTACCTTTTGGACTTTGCCTCCTCCTCTTATACCTTGATCTTCCAACCATAGCTTTTCTGTGTCACTTTCTGGTCCTAGGGAATTAATAACATTATTAGAGCCATGATAAGT
>JANTPZ010099833.1:0-12794 GCA_025593235.1 Vachellia pachyceras
ATGTCTCTATCACACCGTACATCAGACACTTGAAACTTTTCTCATCTTTAAATATGATCCCTCAATAAAACTTTTCTCATCTTTAAATATGATCCCTCAATTGGTTTTTTATTTCAATTAAATTTTATGTTACGTATGCATATATCTTAAATTTATTATTCAGTAAGGTAGATCTTTCTGTTGATCAGTACTGTAATATGTATGTCTATATATATCATGCTTATTAAAATCGGACCGGCCAGTTCGGACAGGAAACTGGTGAACTGACCGTGGGTCCGGTCCGGTTTGCTCTATGACCCAATTAGCTTTTTTTTTCTTCTCTCTCTAAATTATTTTATTTTTTTACAAAATTTTATTAGGATAAAGGTGAAGTTGTTGGATTAGAGTGAGATATAAACAATAAATTTAAGAAGCATGAACCACAATTTGAGGGATTATGATTTTCTTCATCAGTGGAAAGCGTAAATACTTCAAGAAAAAATAGAGGGTGCTAAAATGAATGAAGACAACACAATTAATTATAGTGTAAGTTAAAGGATAAATCTATATATGCCCTAGAAGAATACAAGTTGGTACTTTATCTCCTAAACTTTTTTATACTGTCATTTTGTTGCATCTTGATTGCTCTTGTCCCATTTGTAGAATACATGAAGAAGAACATTTTGGTATTTGAAGGGGGAAAAACAAAACCTGAGAAGGAAAAACAAAATATCCCCTTACCATATATATATTGATATTTTGTTAGGATGAATATTTTGAACAATAAATAATGTTGAATAATAGATAATCTATAAGTATATTATTGATTTGATAATTGTTATTTTGTTAATAATAGAATTTTCTACTTATTTTTTGAAATTTTCAATTTTAGATAGTTTGATTGTGTCAATGTGTGATAATATTTATTTTTTTAATTTTTTATTCCTCATCCATTTGAGCCCCAGCTTAACTCCGATCTGACCTGTTAACCCTTAACTCACTTCCTTGTCTGGTTTTGATAACCTTGATATATATTGATAAATATATGGGTTTTGTGTGATAGGTTTGAGGAATTGGAAAGTTGGGATAAAATATTGGACGAAGAAATTGAGACAAGAATGGAAGAATTGAACTTGTTGGCCGACATGCTTCCTATATCAGCAGACAAGTCAAATATAATATTTCGATTAGAGGAGATAAAAGTAATGACAGGCGACTTCGTCGATACCTTGTTGAAAAAGGAAGCTCTAATCAGTCCTGTAAGTATTAACTGCCAAATTTCAATCTGACTTCTTCTTCTTCTAACATTTTCTCGCTTTAATGAATTTTGATGTGTTTTTTATTTAGATATTGGTTAAAATCTACAAAACATTAAGAATTAGGACTGTTGTAGATAACTTTTCTGACTTTCTAAAATTTCAATTTAGCCTCCTTGGCGTTTTAATTTAGCCTCCTTGGCGTTGTAGATAACTGTTGTAGATAATTTTTATTTAGACATTGGCTAAAATCTACAAAACATTAAGCCCGTTGTTGTTGATTTTGCTGTTAAGTTAATGATGGAAAATGTTACATGAGATTAATCAGGAATTCGTGACATTCTAAATCACGTGGCGTGGCCGTTTGTAAACACAGTATAAAAGTACTTTTACGTAAGTCGAGGTAAATATGTGAAGGAGATTATCTCATTTTGTAAAAAAATACTATTGAACGTACGTTTGATTTTTTCAAACGCTTCAACAAATAAGCCCAATATCCTACTTAGCAATGATTATATATTTTTTACATAGAGCTTAAAGTATCATTTTTATTTTAAAAATAAATAAAACAAACCCCAGTCCTTTTGTGTCTCCTTGCAGCAGGGAGCAGGCTAACCACCCATAATATATTAGAGATGTGAACAAGAACCAGAAATCCGAATAGATCACTGCACATCCATCTCACCCAGAAATTAAAATCATAAAACCAAAAATTGAAATCGCACAAACACAATTCTTGTGCAGTTGTGGTCAAGCGATTTTAAAGACTAGAGACGATTACAAAGATATGATTCTGCCGCAAGGAGATGCGAAGATACTAGGCCTATATAGGGTTTATTTTTTAAATTGATAAAAATGACATTTTAACTATAAGTTGTATATAATTATTAAAAATTCATTAAATTATACATATGCTACATAACATACCACGGAGGATGCCATGTCCTCATCATTTATCTAATGACTTAACGGTAAACTTAATGGCAGGTTTGAAATATCCTGAGTTATATGGAACTGACCTAGAGTTCAGGGGAGTTTTATAGGTATTGAATTTGATATTGTTGTTTGCTGATATTGACCTCTGTGACAGGAAAAAGCTCAGAAAGCAAAAGCTCTGTTGCAAAGGGCGGGATTTCAAAGTTTATGTGATGAAGAGATGGAGTCTCTAAACAGAGAATTCGAAGAGCTGCAACTTAAGAAGGAGAAAATAGAAAGAGATATAGCGATTATTCCAAAACCACCAAAGTTCTTTAACGACGCAGCAAGGAAAAAGAAAGATAGAGATGATGATTATGATGAAGATTATGATTTCGCAACAATAAAAAATGTTTAATTTGGATTTTAACAGTATGTTTCCATTTGAAGATTACCAAATGGTCCATTTAAAGATTACCAAATGGACCACCAAAGTTCTATTGTTAAGTAAAATGATCGACTGCCTATAGTTTGAGTTGAGATGAGTTCATAGATTTTTTTTTAGTGACAGAAAACTCTCCCGGTGTCCCGGATTTTTTCGGACCCAGACTAATCCGAGATCGTCCCGAGAGGGACTTCTCAGGATTCGAACCCAAGACCTGACGGCTACGCGATGCCTTACCTTCCCCTTTTCAACCAGTCGGACCAACCCACTAGGCTAAGATGAGTTCATAGATAATAAAGGGATTTGGTTCTTTTTCCTAGACACGTACCCTTCTTATTGTGGAGGGGATCATTTCCAAAGGATTCAAATATTCATTATTATTCATTTCGTTAGATCTAATAATCATTGTTTTTTTTTATACATAATAATCATTGTTGATATTAAGCAAATTTTTATCCCGAGAGCTCACAAAGGTTGGAAGTGCCTTTGGGCTTTAAAAATGCTTGTAGAGTTACTTATACATATATGTAATGCCTAACTAGTTATGAGTCAAGAATTTTTTTTATAAGATGTATACATGTAATACGCATACTGGGGACTAAGAATTTTTTAAAATCACGAAGATTCACTTCTCATGAAATTCAATTTGCAGCTAAACGCTTCTTACTGAATTTTATAGTTAATAATTTGAATTAAGAGCATACATTTTTGGGGTAAAGTACAATTTTATCATAGAAGTTTTCATTTAAAAGCAATATTGCTTCGAAAACTTTTTTAGAAGTAACGTTGATTCGAATGTTTATAAATCATATCAATTTCACCTCAACCGTTATTTAAATTAAATTTAACTGTTAGTTGACTAAATATGATGAGTTAGTAGGTTTATATGTTATAGATGTTATTTTTCTTAGAAGTTTTTGTAGACGCAATATTGCTTCGAAAGCTTTTTTAAAAGTCATGTTGCTTCGAAAGTTTACAAATCATATCAATTTCACCTCAACCGTTATTTAGGTTAAGTTTAATTGTTAGTGACTAAATATGATGAGTTGATAGGTTTATATGTTATACATGTCATTTTTTTTAAGGTGCAAATTTGGTTTGGAAGTTTTTTTTCAAAAGTAATGTTACTCCGGAAATTTTCACTTAAGAATAATGATGTCCCATAATGTTTTGGTTCCAATACTTCCTCGAAAATTTAAAATTGTAGCAATATCACCTTGACAATTATCAATGTTAAGTTTGACAGTTAATTTATCAAATATTGTCTATAAGTGAAAATTTTTACATATGAACAATGTTGCCCCATAATTTTTTTGGTCTAATACTTCTTCAAAAGTTTTCAAACTGTAACAATGGCGTCCTGACCATTATTAATGTTCAGTTTGACAATTAATTGATGAAAGATTGCCAATAAGAAGGCTGCCAAAAATCCTCTCCCTTCATACCCAAGCGACACAAAGATAGACTGGTACTTCTTTAATTTTTCTCTTCATTATACAAGTTGTTTTTACCTATTTGATTTTCTCCAACCATTAAGATTTGATGCATACTTTTTTTTAAAAAAAACCTTATTTATAAATCTAAAGTTAGAAAAATGAAGTAAATAACTATCATATCTACATATTTTCTTTTAACTGTATAAATTATTTTCCCCTCTTTGATTTTCTCCAATCGTTTAAACAAATTTCTTATGGGTTGGCACCTAAGCAGATTAAACGAGTATTTATAATAATTTATTTTAATTGATTTTACAAATTTTTAAGGGAAAATGACGGATAAACTACCTCGAAAATGGTGAATCTCAAAAAGGTGATTTGAAATTTTAAATCCCTGTCAGCTGATAGTTCCTAACACGTCTTTACTGAAGTTTAAAGGAAATGACTTGAATGACCCTGTAACCATTCACGTAGCATTATATGAATGAAGTACACTTTCTAAACCGCACAAAAAGGGTGTGGTTTAGAAAGTGGCCTTTATAAACCGTTTAAAGAGAAAAATGCTTAGAAAGTCGAGTTTCATTCAAATAAGTTTAAGTTCATTCAAATGAGTTTTACGTAGATGAAAAATAAACTGTTCAGAAAGTCTAAATTCAAATCGATGTAACTCCTTCATTTGAAGTCCAAATTTAACAAATGACCTATGGTTGGAAATATCTTTGAGTCTACTTTCGAATGAGAAAGATTTCAAATCAATTGGATACGTGGTTTGAGAGATATCATCAAAAAACCGAACATATATCAGGAATAAACGTATTCCAGATATATGTTCGGTTTTTTATTTATATCTCTCAAAACACAGATCTTATAATAGTGAAACCTATCTCATCTAAAAGTAGACTCAAAGGGATTTCCATAGATAGGTCATTTGCTAAATTTAAAGTTCAAACGAAGGAGTTACAGCGTTTTGAAGTTTAGATTTAAAACAATTTAAAAGCGCACTTTCTAAATCGTAGTTAGAAGCTGCGGTTTAGAAAGTATACTTTCTAAAATGCAGCTTCAAACTATGGTTTAGAAAGTGGACTTTCTGAACCATTCATTGGAAAAAACGGTTTAGAAAGTCCAGCTTCGTTCGAATGAGTTTTAAGTTAATGAAAATAAACGGTTCAGAAGCTCTAAATTCAAAATGCTGTAACTTCTTTATTTGAAGTCCAAATTTGACAAATAACATATGGTTAGAAATCCCTTTGAGTTTAATTTCTAATGAGACAAGTTTCAAGTTAATTGGACATCTGGGTCGAGAGATATGATCAAAAAACTGAAGATATATCTGAAATAAATGTATGCCTGACACATTTTTGGTTTTTCTGTAATATCTCTCAAAATAATGATCCAATGGGTGTGAAACTTGTTCCATTTGAAAATAGACTCAAAGGGATTTCCAATGATAGGTCATTTGTCAAATTTGGAGCTGAAATGAGGAAGTTACATCATTTTGAAGTTTGAGCTTTCTAAACCATTTTTAAAGAGTAGGCTCATTCGAATGAGCTTTAATTTCATTCGAATGAGACTTTCTAAACTGTTTTTTCAACCAACGGTTTAGAAAGTCACCGCCAAAGGAGTAGAAAGTCTACTTTCCACATCGTTGGGGGGAAAATGGTTTGGAAAGTCTCATTCGAATGAATATGAGACATTTGAATGAGTCTACTCTTTATAAATGGTTTAAAAAGCTTAAATTTGAAAATGCTGTAACTTCTTCATTTCAGCTTTAAATTTGACAAATGACCTATCAATAGAAATCCCCTTGAGTCTAGTTTCGAATGAGACAAGTTTCAAGTCAATTGGACATCTGGGTCAAGAGATATGATCAAAAAACTGAAGATATATCTGGAATAAATGTATTTCTAACACATGTTTGGTTTTTTTATCATATATCTCAAAATACTGATCCAATGGATGTGAAAATTATTCCATTTGAAACTAGACTCAAACGAATTTCCAATAATAGGTCATTTGTTAAATTTGGAGCTGAAATGAGGAAGTTACATCATTTTAAAGTTTGAGCTTTCTAAACCATTTTTAAAGAGTAGACTCATTCGAATGAGACTTTCTAAACTGTTTTTTCCACCAACAGTTTAGAAAGTCACTGCCAAAGGTGTAGAAATTCCACTTTCCACACCGTTGGGGGAAAAAACGGTTTGGAAAGTTTTATTCGAATGAATATGAGATACATTCGAATGAGTCTACTCTTTATAAATGGTTTAAAAAGCTTAAAATTGAAAATGCTGTAACTTCCTCATGTCAGCTCTAAATTTGACAAATGACCTATCAATGGAAATATCCTTGAGTCTAGTTTCGAATGAGACAAATTTCAAGTCAATTGGACATATAGGTTGATAGATATTATCAAATAACTGAAGATATATCTGGAATAAACGTATTCCTGACACATGTTTGGTTTTTTTATCAGATCTCTCAAAATACTGATCCAATGGCTGTGAAACTTATTCAATTTGAAACTAGACTCAAAGGGATTTCTAATGATAGTCATTTGTCAAATTTGGAGCTGAAATGAGGAAGTTACAACATTTTCAAGTTTGAACTTTCTAAACTATTTTTAAAGAATAGACTCATTTGAATGTGTCTTATATTCATTCGAATGAGACTTTCCAAACCGTTTTTTTCAACGGTGTGGAAAGTGGAATTTCTACACCTTTGGTGGTGAATTTCTAAACCGTTGGTGAAAAAAACAGTTTAGAAAGTCTCATTCAAATGAAATGAAAGCTCATTCGAATGAGTCTACTCTTTAAAAACGGTTTAGAAAGCTCAAACTTTAAAATGATGTCACTTCCTCATTTCAGCTCCAAATTTAACAAATAACCTATAATTGGAAATCCCTTTGAGTCTAGTTTCAAATGGCATAATTTTCACGGCCATTGGATCAGTATTTTGAGAGATATGATAAAAAAACTAAACATATATCAGGAATACGTTTATTCCATATATATCTTCAGTTTTTTGATCATATCTCTCGATATAGATGTCCAATTGACTTAAAACTTTTCTCATTCGATAGACTCAAAGGGATTTCCATTGATAGGTCATTTGTTAAATTTGGAGCTGAAATGAGGAAGTTACATCATTTTCAAGTTTGAGCTTTCTAAACCGTTTATAAAGAGTAGACTCATTCGAATGTATCTTATATTTATTCGAATAAGACTTTCCAAACCTTTTTTTCCCCAACCGTGTGGAAAGTAGACTTTCTACACCTTTGGCAACTAAACCGTTGGTGGAAAAAACGGCTTAGAAAGTCTCATTCGAATGAAATTAAAGCTCATTCGAATAAGTCTACTCTTTAAAAATGGTTTAGAAAGCTCAAACTTCAAAATGATGTAACATTCTCATTTCAGCTCCAAATTTGACAAATGACCTATCATTGGAAAGACCTTTGAGTATATTTTCAAATGGAACAAGTTTCACAGCCATTGGATCAGTATTTTGAGAGATATGACAAAAAAAATCAAAAATGTGTCAGGAATACGTTTATTTCAGATATATCTTCAGTATTTTGAACATATCGCTGGACCCATATGTCTAATTAACTTGAAACTTGTCTCATTCGAAAGTAAACTCAAAGAGATTTCCAACCATAGGTCATTTGTCAAATTTGGACTTCAAATGAAGGAGTTACAACGTTTTGAATTTAGAGCTTCTGAACCGTTTATTTTCATTAACTTAAAACTCATTTGAACGAAGCTGGACTTTCTAAACTGTTTTTTTTAATGAATCAATTTTCTAAACCATAGTTTGAAGTTGCGGTTTAGAAAGTATACTTTCTAAACAGCAGCTTCTAGCTACGGTTTAGAAAGTGCGCTTTTAAACTGTTTTAAATCTAAATTTCAAAACGCTATAACTCTTTCGTTTGAACTCCAAATTTAACAAATGACCTATCTATGGAAATACCTTTGAGTCTACTTTCAGATGAGATAGGTTTCACAATTATAGGATCTATGTTTTGAGTGATATAAACAAAAAATCGAACATATATCTGGAATACATTTATTCCTGATATATGTTCGGTTTTTTGATGATATCTCTCAAACCACATATCCAATTGATTTGAAATCTATCTGATTCGAAAGTAGACTCAAAGAGCTTTCCAACCATAGGTCATTTGTTAAATTTTGACTTCAAATGAAGGGGTTACAGCATTTTGAATTTAGCCTTTCTGAATAGTTTATTTTTTATCTACGTAAAACTCATTTGAATGAACTTAAACTTATTTGAATGAAAGTAGATTTTCTAAGCATTTTTCTCTTTAAACAGTTTATAAAGGCCACTTTTTAAACCGCACCCTTTTTTGTGCGATTTAGAAAGCGTACTTTATTCATATAATGCTGCGTGAATGGTTACATGGTCATTCAAGTCATTTCCTTTAAACTTAAGTAAAGACGCGTTAGAAACTATCAGCTGACAGGGATTTAAAATTTCAAATTACCTTTTTAGGATTCATCATTTTCGAGGTATTTTATCCATCATTTACTTAATCTTCAAATGATAAAAGAGATTTTTACGTCGATTTAGATAAAATTGATTTTAAAATGATTTTGGAGTTTATAGACAAGCATTAATTAAACTCAGTGTCGCAGACTGTACAGGGTAAGCTCTACCACTATTGTATTGTTTTATTTGATTTCAGGTTTCATTTCTTTTAAATTTCAGTAAAGATGCGTTAAGAACTATCAACTAATAAAGATTTAAAATTTTAAATCATCTTTTTAGGATTTACTATTTTCAAGATATTTTATCCATTATTTTTTCAATTTTTAAATGATAAAAGAGATTTTTACATCGATTTAAATAAAATTGATTTTAAAATGATTTTGGAGTTTATAGACAAGCATTAATTAAACTCAGTGTCGCAGACTGTACAGGGTAAGCTCTACCACTATTGTATTGTTTTATTTGATTTCAGGTTTCATTTCTTTTAAATTTCAGTAAAGATGCGTTAAGAACTATCAACTAATAAAGATTTAAAATTTTAAATCATCTTTTTAGGATTTACTATTTTCAAGATATTTTATCCATTATTTTTTCAATTTTTAAATGATAAAAGAGATTTTTACATCGATTTAAATAAAATTGATTTTAAAATGATTTTGGAGTTTATAGACAAGCATTAATTAAACTCAGTGTCGCAGACTGTACAGGGTAAGCTCTACCACTATTGTATTGTTTTATTTGATTTCAGGTCAGCTGATTGAATTGATGCCTCACACATGTCACATCCATCCCTTAACTTCAAGTCGTAATGAACTGATGCAACTAATGAGATGGTAGATGAATGAAAATGACAATTTGACCCAAACCACATTTCACTGTTCCCATGTCCTCCTGCCGTCTCATTTTTTTTTCTTTTCTTACCAATGGTCTCATATTTTTTCGTCTGTTTACAAACTATTTTAAAAATAATTTTTATAAATTCTATGATAAAATTTAGGTTTTGTAGAATAGATTTTGGAAAATAATTTTTATAAATTTTGAGATAAAATCTAAATTTTGGAAAGTGATTTATGTTTGGGGAATTATTAGCTTTTACGGATTCTAAGGAAAAAAATAAGTAGGAAAGATGAATGAGAAAGAATGAAAAGTAGAAAAGAGAAAAGAGAAAAAAGAAAAAGTAAGAAAGAGGAAGAAAGAAAAAGTAGGAAGGAGGAATGAGAAAGAAGGAAAAAAGTAGGAAAGATAAAAGTGGAAAAAGTATGAAAGAAAAAACCTAGGTTTCAAACCGAGGTTTTATAACCAAAATAGTTTTTCTAAAAAAATTTTGTACTTAGACAAAATTTAGGTTTTGAGTCAATTTAAATTTTAAAATCAAACTTAAATTTTGGGAATAGCTTTCAAACAAATCCTAAAGGTATTTATAAAATTCCTTGTCCCATCTATAGTGGATTCAGGATTGTAGGGACCAGGATCCACTCAAAACAGTCTGCATAAGTTAAAATTAAATTGTGTTAGTTTTCTAAAACACGCCTCATTTTAACCGGCATGCCCGGTTTAGGGTTTGTTTGGAAATTCTTTTTAAAATAGTATTTATAGATTTCGAGGTAAAATTTAAGTTTTGAAAAGTGATTTATGTTTGGGAAGTTATTGGGTCCTTTTGGGAAAGTGATGGAGAAGTACTTTTACCATTTACGAGGTAAATGTATGAAGGAGATTATCTCGTTTTGAAAAAAAACTGTTGAACGTGCTTTTAGGGTGTTCAGAAGCTTTGCCAAACACCCCCATTAACTTTTACGGATTCCGAGGCAAAAAAGTGAATAGGAAGGAGGAAATAGAAAGAATGAAAAGTAGAAAAGAGGAAAGAGAAGAAAGAAAACGTAGGAAAGAGGAAAGAGAAATAATGAAAAAAGTAGGAAAGAGAAAACCTAGGTTTCAAAACTTAGGTTTCAAACTGAGGTTTTGTAACCAAAATAGCTTTTCAGAAAATTTTGTATACTTGGACAAAACCTAGATTTTGGGTCAAAACCTAGATTTTAAAACTAAACCTAGGTTTCAGAATGAGTTTCTAAAGAGGCCCTTAATACAATGTAATTAACATGGGAAATAAAAGAAAGGCTGACATCTTATATTTGAAAGGGTAAAGAAGCATTCAACACCTCATGTTGTCAATGAGACCTCAGAATAAATATTTTATTTTTTGGGACCATTCATTAAATAAATCTCTTATTTGGGACTTCCCAATAAATTTCCTAAAATTAAATTGATCTGTTTTCACTCATTTACCATGAGGGGTGGAATTGCTTTATTTTTATTATATTGAGGTACAATTGCATTGATAAAATTTCAGGACGCTGATTGCACCTTCAAATTACTTTCTTTTTAATGTGCTGGATGTAGACAATTAAATCCCAAGCAAGGCAACTAACCACAAAATGGTCCCAAAGATTTAAAAAATTATCATGAGGTCACAGGAATAACTGCAGAGGTTGTTAATAAAAGCTGCTGAAGTTGTTAATGACAACCTCAGTACTTCTGGGACCTTATGATAATTTTTTGAATTTTTGGGACCTTTCATTCATTAATTCCCTTGCTTGGGGCTTAATTGTCATTTTCCCAAATCAAAACAAGCTTCTCAAATTGGCTTCTACAGTGAAGAGTGTGGACACAGTACAAACAAGAATTGGTACGGGCATGTGTGTGGTTAGTGGGCCGTTTGGGAATGCGGTAGAAATGTACTTTTACGCAAATCGAGGTAAATATATGGAGGAGATTATCTCGTTTTACGGAAAAACATTGTTGAACATGCGTTTAGTTTTTGAAAACGTTGTTCCAAACAAGCTGAGTATGTCATATAATTGGGTGAAGTTGAGTTTTTCTTTTTTAATTTTGAGTGAAGTGATGATATTAATTATAATGTGGAGGAAAAAGAATTAAAGAAGTGGCTTAGTACTGTCTACACAAGGAAGAAGGGAGAAGCTTACTTAGATTTAGAGGGCTGTCTAACTCCGTGGCTCATGGTAATTATTTGTTAGGGACGTTAAATGACATTTTGTTTGTTAACGAAAGATTAGGAGAAAGGCATAGGACCTAGATTTCAGATTGTAATTTATCTAGATTTTAATGGTTATTGGTTCACCTAGAAGAATAGAAGATTGAAGAATGCACATTTTAAGGAGAGATTGGATAGAGCGTAAGTAATATATTGAGTTTATAAGGGTGAATTTCGAAAAGCTATATGATCTTTCCAAGAAGAACCAATATGGGTTAAAAATCATCATTTGCTGCTGGTGTACTGTGACTTGACTTCGATGGAAAAAAGTTGAGGGATAGAAAATGGAAAGGAGATTTTAAATTGGAGAGAAGAATAGTGAAAAGCTACTCGAGTGTTTGTTTGAAAACTCATTTTTTATGTTAAGACAAAAACATTTTAAAATCTGTAAAAATCATTTCGAAATCCATAAAAACTATCTCGAAATTCATAAAATCACATCGGAAGTCGTAACTCATTTCTTCCAATGGATTTCTCAAACATATAAATAATAATGTTTGTCGAAAAGCACGTTAGCATGTAACTCAGGTGGTTAACAGGTTAGTGCAATTTAAAAAATAGTAAGTTGCGTAATGTTGATGTTTTAATAGCAATATGTGAGTCTCAAAATGAAGTTTGTCAAATATACTGTTAACACGTTAGTTTCAAAAGGTTAAGCCATGTCCCAATTTTAACTGAGTGACAAACTAGTTTGGGAATTCCGTTGGGAGAAAGGAATTTCGTTAGAAGAAAAAAAATTCACAGATTTCTAGATAGTTTTACAGATTTCAAGATGGTTTTTATAGATTTCGAGATGGTTTTTACGGAATTGAAGATGGTTTTGTCTCGACTTGTGTGCACCATTTTGGGAACAAAATTCCCAAAACTTTGTGCTTAAGCACTCAAAGTTCTTTTACTAGAATAAACTTTTGCTGGTTATATTAATACATTTTTTAACATTTATAAATGTATAATCATGTGTATATATTCATATATTGGACCCCGATGGTCAACCAAGTTACAGTACTTGTCCTTAAAGGATGAAGGCCATAGAGGAGTTTTTACTGAAGCAAAGAGTTCTTTTTCCCCCTGTTAAGTCGAATTTAAAATCTAAATTATTTTTAATAGTATTTATGGTCCTAAAATAATGTTCTTGCATACTTTTTCTTTCGATTTAAACAAAAGATCGAGTTTTAAAATTTTACTCTTTCAATTATAATTATATTTCCTAT